>RANY01000703.1:0-28209 GCA_009805235.1 Neurospora pannonica FGSC 7221 | reverse complement strand
AGCTTCGGCAGCTCAGCCGCCGCACCATCGCCCTTTGCCGGCTTTAACAGCGCCAGCACCGGCTCCGTGTTCGGCGGCGGGTTTTCTAGCGGTTTTGGAGGCAGCGCGCTTGGTGGAGCTAAGCTTACAAGTTTCGGTGGAAAGCCCGGTGAGACTTTGACGAGCAGCAAGCCTGCCAAGCCTTTTGGTGCGCCAGAGAGTGACGCGGAGGAGAGTGAAGAGGAGGGCGATAACGAGAAGGAGGATGCTGGGTCAAACGAGGAGAAGGAGGGGGAGAATGATGAGGCTAAGACTGCGGCGGAGGAAGAGAAGAAGCTGAAGTTGCGGAAGGGTAAGTTTTCAGCAACATGGGAGATATGCATCACTTGTCCCATGCGGTATTGCTAACTTCCGATTAGTTGTGGTTGACGACGGCGAGGGCGAGGATGCCACGCTACTAGCGGTACGCGCCAAGATCTTCGTTATGGAGAAGGGTGTCGGCTGGAAGGAGAGGGGAGCCGGCATGCTCAAGGTCAACGTACCCAAGGCGAGCGTCGAGCGAGACCACAACGGCAATTGGGATTCCACTTCCTTCGATGCCTCAGCACTGGTGGAGGACAGCGGCGATGGCGAGGCTGGCAGCGGTGGCGGCCGTAAGAGTGTCCGTCTCGTCATGCGCCAAGACCATACCCTTCGTGTGATTCTCAACACGGCGATTGTACCGGCCATGACGTTTGTCGTGACCCAGAAGCTCAAGGCGGCATATGTGCTGTTTACGGCGTTTGAGGGCACGGAACCGAGACAGGTGCAGGTTAAGGTATGTCTGATCGTCTTCCGGGAATAGTCTCAAGGGGAGCATGCTAACAATGACCGCGTACAGCTGAGCGAGGCCAACGCCATTGCCTTCAAGAACCTCGTGGATCTCATACAGAAGGAGCTTGCCGACGAGTAAGAGAGTTGAAAACTATCTCTATACAACGTTTTGTTTCACCAAGACGAGAGCGAAGTCGGACTGGCAAGACGGCCGACATCGAGACTATATCTATTTTACTAGGGGCGTGGGCGTTGTGGAATGGATAGGCGAACGGGTGGATGATGGGACGGCTGAGGTGACGGTTGAGGAAGGAGGCACGAAAATACCAGGGCAGTCGCTTTTTCTGAGGGACTGGCTCGCTTGCATTTGTTATTGCGGAACTCCTCGCAAAGGAGTATCTCGGGTCGTCACATAAGGAGGGTGGCGCTTCGATTTTTGATATCGATCCTGTGTTACTAGATGGGTGTGAGGAAGACATACCGAGCACTGAAGACAGTTAGAGGTATAGCATCCGCCAAGTTTTTTCTAACCCCCTAATCACCATCTTCTCCCATTGTTGAGTTTCCTTTATCTCAGACAGACAAGTTCTTTCCTCCGCGAAAGGCCGGGAAGGAAGATGTCTGCATGAGTCTAAAATAAAGTTTCCTGTTGATTCTCCCTGGTTCACATCTCTCTTGCCTTTTCAACATCGAACGGCGGGGAAGGGGGTGTCAGGTACTGGCGGTAGGTACTTCAGGATGCGCTTTCCTATTGGGTTCCGTCTCTTCCATTCGTTGGATGTTCCTGCCTGGAAGGTGGGCTGTCCTCACTTTGCCGTGAGAGCCTCCCAATTCCCGAATGTACCTTCCACTCCCATTCAATGTAGGCGATACTTTTGAGCAGTCGCTGACCACAATAGTTGTTAGGCACATCGCCCCTATCTCGCGACCAGCGCCGAGTTTTCCTTCTTCAACGAAGCCCACTCCCGCTTGTTACCTCTAACCACTTCTCTCGCTTAACCTTTGCTCATCAACCCTCAAGATACATGACCGAACGACTCGAGTTCTCGCCACACCATTCGGGTCACGGTTATCACAATTCTCTCTGTCTGCCCTTCATCGTGGCGTTGTTGCTTCTTCATCCCACGGAACAGCCCTCCGCAGTATCCAATAGGAACCCTCCGTTGCCACACTCGTCCAGTGCCGTCGAAATTAGCCGCCATGGCTGTGCAGATGCAGACTTTGGGCTCCATCAGGCTGCGCGAGCTGAAAGTTACTTGATGCTTACGAGCATGGACAACTTGACAACTTCACCAGCGATTCGTGCTGGAATGCCTTTAATGGGGACAGATGGACACTAGCCCGCACCTAAGGTATGCACCTCTTCCAATTTGGTCACGCGTGGGGATGGCTTGTTGATGGCTGTGCATTAGCTGATATACCTACTCCTCTTTGCTAGAGCCTTACTCCTCCAGATGTCTCTGAGCCTTTCCCAGTTACGTTCTCAGTTCATCACCCGCCGATTCTGAGAAGTCTTTCTTTCAGGCTCCTTCGCGCTCCTACACCCTCAACCATCATCACTTCGCACAAACTATATCACACCATTCCCTCTCGGCTGCTCCCTCCTCTGCGTCTTTAACACGCTCTCGTGACCGGCGGGCGCCGGACCAATCTTTCACAAGATGGCGACCGAACGGACCGATAACCCCAGGTCCCATACCGATTACACCATAGGTTGGGTTTGCGCACTCCCCAAAGAACTGGCAGCGGCAATGGCCATGCTGGATGTCCCTCATGCTCCTCTTCCAAACTGGAAAAACGACGCCAACTCGTATATGCTTGGTTTCAATAAGGGAGCACAACATTGTCATTGCTTGCCTCCCGATGGGCGAAGTTGGCACAGCAGCAGCAGCAACTGTCATTGCCCGAATGCTGTCAACATTTCCATCGATCAAATTTGGACTGATGGTTGGTATTGGTGGTGGCATCCCCAAACATGACGTCCGTCTCGGAGATGTTGTCGTGAGCGTGCCTACCGATCACTTTCCTGGTGTAGTTCAGTGGGATATAGGGAAGGCATTGCAGGATCAGAATACCACCGTCTTCAAGCGGACAGGGGCATTGAACAGACCGCCGGATGCACTACTCACAGCGATAAGCCACCTTGTCGCAAACCATGAGGTGGAGGAATCCCGAATCCAAGCATTCTTCAAGGAGCTGGAGAGCAAAAGGCCGAAATTCGCTTCCAAGTATCTCCGGAAGGACTCTCTCAACGACATGCTGTTTGCACCTGACTCTGCACACCACGAGCTTGAAGGAAACGACAGAGTGGGCAATTGCGACAATTGTGATGCCTCCCAGATTATTCAGAGGAAGCCACGGCCAATGGAGATACACTACGGACTGATCGCCTCGGGCAACAAGGTTATCAAGAGTGCCATACTCCGCGACAGTCTCGACAAGGACCTTGGCGGCCGCGTACTCTGCGTTGAAATGGAAGCAGCGGGATTGATGAACAGCTTTCCTTGTCTTGTTATACGGGGCATTTGCGACTATGCGGACTCGCACAAGAATAAGAGATGGCAAGAGTACGCGGCTGCTGTTGCTGCAGCCTACGCAAAGGAACTTCTCGAGGTACTCCAGCCGGCAAATGTTCGTCAAGAACGAGCAGCGAGGGATATACCTGAGCTCAAGGAGACTCTCAATCAAGGTTAGTCACAATTGTTGGAGTTACATCACCCCGGTATGTATGTCTGGCCAGGGTTCGCTCGCAGTTTGAACTTCCCTCAGACCTTCATATTCTCTTCCCATCATTCCATTATTATCCTGTACAAACAACTACAATGTGTCTATTGATCTCTTTTTCCATAACATCTCATTTTGTCAGATCCATTTTGTCAGACCCATTTCGTCAGATCCATTTCGTCAGATCCATTTCGTCAGATCCATTTCGTCAGACCCATTTCGTCAGACCCATTTCGTCAGACCCATTTCGTCAGACCCATTTCGTCAAATCTGCTTTGTCAAATCTGTTTTGTCAAGCTCGTGTGGCTTCACCCTGGAATCTAGTCTGACCTCATACTAGTTTGGGGATTGGTTGATGCAACCGCAGCAGATGCGAATGTCATCCGGACTACTATCCAGTCTGGCCAACAGCAAAACGAAAAGGCAACGGTGCTTGAATGGCTCACCAATATAGGCTTCGGAGCGCACCACAGTATGGAATGAACGACAAGCAGGGACCGGAAAGTGGTTCCTCAATTCGACCGAATACCAAACATGGAGAGATAAGGATGGAAAGGTCCTCTTCTGTCAAGGCATCCCGGGAGCGGGAAAAACGACCTTATCGTCAATCGTTATCGAAGATTTAACGAGTGTTTCCCGTTCTCTGGCCGGTGGAACTGAGGTCGCTTATATATACTGTGACTACAAACGCCAGTACGAGCAAACAGCCCTCGAACTACTTTCCAGCCTCACAAAGCAGCTGTGCCTCTCAATGGAATCCTTGCTGCCGAGTTTGAGAGCGCTCCATAAGAAAGACGCATCAAAGTCCACCAGGCCATCTCGTCAGGAAATAATTCAGGTGTTGGCGGAAGTCATTCATTCCTTTACTCGAGTTTTCGTTGTTGTCGACGCGCTGGACGAAATGATCGATGATAGGGACCATCGAAATGCTTTTATGAACGAGCTCTACAATCTTGGACAATCTTCCCCAAATCTTAAGCTGTTTGTCACTTCAAGGCCACTTCTTTCAAACATCAGTCGATTCTTCTCCGACGCCTCCAAAGTGGAAATATTTGCCGACCAAGATGACGTGGCAACATTCGTGGACGGCCGCTTTTCAGAAATGCCTAACTTATCGCCCCTCCATACCAACAAAGATCTCCAGCGAGAGGTCAAAGATACAATATCACAAGCCGCCCGGGGAATGTGAGTTGCTATCGTGTTTTTTACGCTATCAGCATGCTAATCGCTGTACTGCAGGTTTCTTTTGGCGCGACTTTACATGGACTCGCTCAGGGACAAGTCTACATCCAAAGGCGTGCGTGATGTATTGCGAGGCATGCAACATCAGAACGAAAAAGACAAAGGGCTCTCGGTAGAAGACAGACTCTACAAGGCTTACGACGAAACCATTGCGCGAATTGACAATCAAGAACCGGGATTTCAGAATCTCGCGATGCAAATTCTTCTCTGGATCACGCACGCGAGACGACCCCTTTCGGCAGCCGAACTCAGACATGCCCTTGCTGTTGAGGTTGGTCGCAACGAGTTGGATGAAGACAATCTCGTTGCCAGCCTGGATGTGTCAATCTGCGCTGGTTTGGCAATCGTTGACAATAAGACCCAAGAAGTCCGCCTGGTCCATTATACTACGCAAGAGTATCTGGAGCGGCGACACTTCAAGCCACCCCAGTACACAAACCCGCACATTACAATTACGGACGTTTGTGTTGCATATCTGATGTTCTCTGTCTTCAAAAGCGGGCCTTGCAACTCCATAGACAAGTATGCTGAGCGGATAACAACCTACTCGCTCTATCTATATGCGGCAAGCTACTGGGCCGAGCATGCTCGTCTCTGTTCCGAGGCCTCCGAGCTTCTCCTTGGATTCTTGCAGTGTAAAGAGGCCATGGGGGCTGCAGATCAGGCGGATGGATATGACCCCAAAGACCCCGGGAACATCCGATCGTCATTCCACTGGGCTGTGAAATATAAGCTTCACAAAGCTGCAGAAGCACTTCCCGAAAGAAGTGAGGATCTGAACGCCCTACATTACCAAAGGACACCACTCTACATGGCCTTGGAACGCGGAGACATGACTATGGCTCGGATTCTCCTCCGTAAGGGAGCGCAAGTTCGCGTATTGGATGGACTCCCAGTACTTACAGCCTTTTGCTGTGGAATATACCACCTATCTGAGGTCGACTTCTCACTGATTGAGGATCTTGTTGATCGAGGAGCTGAGATAGCAGATGCCGAGGGCAACTGCCCTTTGCTATTCACAGCAGCTGAACATGGCCACGAGCAACTTGTCGGTTTCCTATTACAAAGAGGTGCTAATATTGAGTCTAAGAACCTCGACGGGGATACGCCGCTCTTACTGGCAGCGAACGGCGATATAGCCAAATTTCTTCTTGGGAAAGGTGCCAATATTGAGAGTGGAGATGAGAAGAGAAGGAGAGCCTTATTCAAGGCAGTAGAAAGAGGGAATATTCCCCTCGTTGAGCTACTAATTGAAAAGGGGGCCAATATTGAGATTCGGGATGATATCCGAAGAACAACACCCTTATTAAAGGCAGTGGAAACAGGGAATGCTCCCCTCGTTGAGCTACTAATTGCAAAAGGGGCCAACCATCTCGCAACAAATGATGAGGATGATACGATGCTAATGGTGGCAGCGGCGTGGGGCAACTCTAGTTTCGCCGAGCTATCTCTTCAAAAAGGTGTCGAGATCAATGCAGTTAATGAGCTAGGAGAGAACGCACTATTCTGTGCTGTTTTCTATGGGCACGGTTCTCCCGTTGGGCACGCTTCTGTCGTTGAGCTCCTGCTCAACAACGGTGCGACTATCGAGCCTCAGGACAAACAGGGGTTGCTAAAGCCCTTGGCTTGGGCAGAATTTTTGGGAGAAACCGAAGTTGCTCAAGTGCTCGTCGAACACTGTCCTGATATCAGAAGTAGGGAGGACGACGGTGAGACTCTTCTGTGTCTGGCTGCTAGGGGAGCAAACGCATGGTGGATACAGATACTCGACGAAAAAGGGGCTGAATTTGGGGAAAGAAATCGACGGGGTCAGACACCACTGGAGATTGCTTTGAACTCCGGTGATAAAAGTATGGTTGAGACGCTGTGCCGTTATGGTGCTGATGTCGAGCAAACCGATTCTCATGGTCGCAAACCTTTGGAATTTGCTATCTCTCAGGGGATGGTCAAATGCGTGAGGGTGTTACTCCGTCGTGGGGCCAAAACGGACACTGAACACTTCAGTTTACAGAGGTTGTTCGAGTTGGCTCTTGAAGGGGGCTCAGAGGGTCATCGGGAAGTGGATTGGGCGCTGATGAAGCACAAAGGCATTGCGCTTGAGACCATACCAGCGGGACACTATATTTGGCTGAGACGACACCGGAACTAATTGGCGGAGAGACATCATCGACTTCAGGGGTGGTAGATCAACATGAAGGATTACTTCGGTCGGTCATGAGGGGAGGAAGCATAGAAGGACAATTCACCAAATGCGAAAGCGCGAATTCAAACTGGGAGGGTATTCCAGGTGAAGATCCATCCGCTTATCATTTTGGGATCCTCTCGTAGCTGGGCTTTGACTAGGCCGGTATGGAATTTTTAGAGTAGGAGATCCTGGTATCCAAGCAGAGTTCATTATCATTTCTAAAGCGCTTTCCCGAGCGGCGATAGGTGTCATACAAGGTGCTTGTAACCGATTCTTCTGTGAAAGCGCTCAGCTTCTTTGAAGAATGATAAGGAGTCTTGGGCGGCAGTGATCAACTGCAAGTACCTCTCCATCTTGCGCAAAGCGGTGAGAACAGGCCGAGCATTTGTGTTAGGGATAAACGAAAAGGGGTAGAGGATGGGAGAACACCCCTCAGACAAACTTCCAGAAGTTGCGGACTGTTCGGATCGATAAGGAAGTCTCGTTGGTGACATCCTCGTGGCGGATCTGGTGCTTAAAGGCGGCGTTGTGGATCTCGCAAGCTTTGGCGAGGATGTAGGTGTTGACCAAGGCGGCGGCGTCCTTCTGGACTGCCTGGCAACCGATGTCCCACTCTGCGAAGCCCGTTCCCCATTCAATGGGATAGATGCGATCAGGGTAAGGTTGCAAGGCACGCAGCATGTCGGCATCCTTCATAAAACCAGACCAAGTCTCGTACGAATTGGTATCTCCCACCATCTGATGGGCGACTTGCGTCGCCATGATGCAATGAATGACTGGTTTCTTGTCTATCGCACGAAGGTTGTCGTTGAAGCTGAGTGTGCCTCCCTCAATGCCCTTCTTCATTGTGGTCCTGTGCTTGTAATACTTGGCTTGGCTCAGTTTGGTGGGTGGCACTGGGGTGGTGACCTTTGCCATGATGTTCCTGACTTCCTCTTTGTCGGCAATGCTGATGTAGTTGTAAAAGTCGCTGCCCGCCTTGAGCTCATCTTCTGTCTTCTCACATATGTGTTGATAAACAAAATGGCCTTGTAACATGTGTGTCCCTTGAAAGACATTCATGAAGGTGTTCATCGTCACTTAAAGCTAGGTAAGAAGAAATGCAGCAAGAAAATAGCATTGAGCTACCAAGCTACTAACACACCCAACAAAAAAGAAGAGTGATGAAGATCACAACAAGTCTAAACTTCCAGACCTACTGTGGTTCCGAGCAAAAGAAAAAAACACCTGTCAAGTACCTGGCATGGACTACTACGGCCGAAATTTCGGGGTTATCAAGACGGGTTTTGACGTCTAATACATATTAGAATATACGTCTTACTCTCTCTATTTTCATCCAAGGACGTGTTTTATACATTAGAAACGGCGTTACGTCTAATCTATATGATTAAATGGAAATTTGTTTATCAATTCTGTCCTCCGGGATAAAATATTTCGTCGGCTTGAGAAGGGATCGATCCTTGGACATTTGTAATATTATATCCCGTTCCTATTCTCGGAACGACCTGGTTACTAAGTAGGCCACTTAATAAATGCCCCACTTAACATTCTGGTCATGTAAATTCCCATTACAACTCATATACCCCTTCGCCCCGACCTTCCCCCCGCCACCAAACTGCTTAACAGCCTCATTAATAATATCAATCACATCCTGCCCACCGACCTTAAAGTTGTCATTGCCATCCACCTTCGTGGCCTCCACGCCGAAACTGCATCCACCAAATTTGGCAATCTCGCGCTGGTTTTTGCCGACAAAATGTACCGACCACTCCGTGCTGCCGTCTCCCTCAATGTTCTTGATGATCTGGAGACAATCATCCACACTGGGACTGGCGTCACTGGTCTGGTTTTCGAAACTAGAATCGCCGCAGTCGTCCCTTCCGGGCGGGATGTCACAGGGGTAGTTGTCGCTTGACCCCTTGCTGGACGTGTCCCAGGACTGGAAGGCGCGCTCGGCGGAGCAGACCGGCAAGCGGACGTAGCCGGGGGTGGTGATGTCTACCTTGAGGAGGTTATCGATGGTGCCGCCGTCGCGCGGGTCGGGGGAGGAACCGCCGTTCTTTTGGCCGTTTTGCTTCCACGTGCGGACGGAACCCTTGATCAAATCGTCCTTGGAGATACCGCCGAAGTTGTCNGTGGTGATGTCTACCTTGAGGAGGTTATCGATGGTGCCGCCGTCGCGCGGGTCGGGGGAGGAACCGCCGTTCTTTTGGCCGTTTTGCTTCCACGTGCGGACGGAACCCTTGATCAAATCGTCCTTGGAGATACCGCCGAAGTTGTCGAGGGAGCCGATACCGGGGGGAGCGGAGAACTTGTTGTCGCGGCAGATGTTCTGGCAGGGACCGTGGTCGCGGACGATTTGGCACTCGCAATTTTTGCTGTTGCCGTCGGGGTGCACGAGAAAGTACCACGTGCCGTCGACGCAGGAGCTGGTGTCCTTCATGGTGTCGTCTTCAAGATAATTGCTGAGCGGGTTGGACGTGCTGCAGGAGATGCCCGAGTCGATGACGAAGGCGTAGGTCTTGGCGGAGCGCCAAAGGTTGGGGATGGCGTAGGCGTAGAAGGACTTGGCCAGGTTGGCGCGCAGGTCGTTGGATTCGTTGGAGCCGTCGACGGCGTTGTTGCCCCCTGAGCCCCGAATCAGCTTGCCGTCGGAGATGAGCTCGCCGATGGCGTCGAGCGTGTCGTCGGTGGCGCTGAAGAGCTTGCCGAGGGAGAGGGAGGTGACGTTGGCCCAGCCGGCGATGGCCTGGCCCATGTAGTTGGAGTACTCGTTTTGGGCCTCGGGCGTCCAGGGGGAGTCTTTGCTGGGTAGCACGTCCTTGGCGATGGTTGTGCTCTGGCCGACCAAGGTCATGGTGGTGTCCTTGAGGTTGTCGATGGCCGAAGAACTCTCCTTTGCGATGAAGTACGCGGTGTTCTTGAGCAGCGTGTTGAAGAAGGGGCCGGCGATCGAGAGGGTTCCGAGAGTGATAAGATCGATGAGGAGATACGTCCACTTAGTATCAGGCGGCGCTGGGATGGGCGCGAATGTATCCTCCATGTTATCGAGAGACGTGCTGATGATGCCGGCAACGTCGTACAAAGCGCCGTAGTACTCATGGTAGGCCTCATGGATCCATACCAGCGAGTTCCAGATCAATTGCGCTGCAGGACCAGACCTGTCCCCGTTCGCACTAGCGGGACAATCCTCGGTCTTGTCGCAATTGTCGTGCTTACCCAGCGTGCCACACTCCGCGGTGCCTCCGGCTCCCATGCCGAGGGTAAGCCCAACCGAGTCCATAAAGGTGATGCCCGGTCTGTCACGGTTGTAGTCTTTCCAGTTCCTGACAACATCATCCCACGCAGCATCCGCATTGAGCTCCTTCCAGATCTCCTCGGGCGTATGCTTGTCCCAGTTAATGGTATAGTCGTTGTCGCAAGTCAACTTGGTCCAGTTACCATCACGAACGCCATCGTCACCCTTGGGGTCCGAGTTGGAACGGATGGCAAGCTTGAAGGCGTTCCAGTCCTTGGAAGGCGAGGGAACATCGTTGTACTTTTGCAGATCGCTAGCCCAGTCCGTGGTGCCTCCCATTCCCCACGCCGCGTAGAGCGATGAGCGGGATTTCTTGGTGGCGGCGCTCATATAGCTGACCCACTGGTTGTTATCGTACACAAGAATGTCGCTGTTGCTGCTTGGGTCGACAAAGCTGGCGGTGACTCTGCCCGAACGTTTCGAGCCGGTTCCGGCCATGATCTCGCCAATCTCGGCGTCGGCAATATAACCCGCAGTGCCGGTGCACACGCCCTTCTTCGCGTTTGAGTTCGTGCGGTCACCGGTGTAAATGCAGCCGGGGCCCCAGCAGCCGGGCTGCGCCATTTCGAAAGAGCGACCGTAGCTAGTCACGCCCACGATGACCTTCCTTCCGGGAACGCCGGCCTTGGTGATCATGGCCAACGACTGCTTGGTCTCCGTCAGGTTAACCTGGCTGCGTAGGCAGTTGCCGGTGTCACATCCCTCCTGAGAGAAACCGCTGTGGGCATCCCACTGACCGTGGAGATCGTACGTCATAAAGACAATGTAGTCCACAACGGCACCGATTTGCTTGAGAGGGTACTGCTTTAGATACCAGTAGGAGGAGGGAGCGGCGATCGAGATCGATTTGCCAGGCAGCAGGTTCTTCAAAACGACGAGGAAAGCGAGATAGTTGGGGCCATCATCCGGGCTGGCGGCCGGGATGTCAGGAAGATCGGGTGCTCCGGGGTATTCCCAGTCAATGTCAACACCGTCGAGGTCGTGCTTCTTGATGAAGTTGGCAATGTTGGTGGCCATCTTCAGACGATTAGCGGAGGTGACACCGTTGCGGAAGATGAAGTAGGTGGCAGGCAGAGCGGAAAAGTCCCAGCCGCCAAACGACAAGATACGCTTGGCGCCCCTGATGCGCTTGAACTCCTGGAACTGATAAGAGGACAGGACATCGCCGACCTCGACCTGATAGTCAGGGGTCAAAGTACCAAAAGAAAAGTGGATGTGGGTGTACTGGGAAGTCTCGATTTGAGAGGCGTCTTGGAAGAGGCACTCTCGGCCCAGATTGAACGCTTCGAAATAGGCAACCTTGATGGCGCCGGACCCATCGCCCTTGACAATGTCGGTGCCGCAGTTGGAGATGCAGCCGTAGGTGCCCGGCTTGGCAGTTCCCGGAGCGCCGGTGTTGGTGTCAACGCAGAAGTCCTTGGTGATACCGCACTGGCCCCAGACGTTGCAGCAGGCGTTGAGAGGGCAAGGGTTCAAGTCGGCAATCTTGGAGCCATCAGTCGGCGCCTTGGAGCCCGGCTTTTGCGGACCGCACACAGCGTTAGCGATCGGGGCGGGGAAAGGCGGGTCTCCCTTGCTCAAGCACATGATGGTGTCGGTGAACAAAAGCTCACAGCCGTTCCAGCCCCAGGTGTTCTTGTTGAAGCCCTCGATATCCTCGTTCGTCAGGCCATACTCGGCACCAAGGTTGGCGCAGTTGTCGTCAGCCTTGACCTGGTATGAGAAGCAAGAGCCATCAGAGTTGGGGACGGGACGGAAGTCAGGAAGATCTCCGGTGGTGCAGCAAATGTGCTGCTTCGGCTTCAGCTTGGCACAGAAGTCGGAGGCGGGATGGAGCTTTGTGAAGTCATCGCCCGAAATGCCACACTTTGTGGCCAGCGACGCACAGCTATCACCAGAGTCGACCTGCACACTCTTGCACTCGGCACGAGCATGAAGAGCCCTGTGATACCTGGGACCGTGTCCCCTGGCCTGGATGGTGGAGTTGGAGCCGATGGTGGAGTTCGAAGCAAAGGTGCCATTTGTTGGCAGAAGCGGCGTGGTAAACACAGCCTGGCCGGCGAAGCTCTTGGAGCCAGCAAAGGACAAGCAGGTGGCGTTGGCCCAAGTCTTGATGGCGTCTTGGATGGGAGCAAAGGTGGCATTGCTGGTGACCATGACGCCAAARGTRTGGGYGCTGTCRWAGCCAGGGCCGCAAAGCTGCATRGCCAGGCTAGGTGTCGAGACATTGAGGGTCTCGAGATTATCCTGCAAGATGCTCAGGGCAGACTCGCTAAGGCCTTGGTTCTGCAGACCTTGGCCAATGTAGAGACCGACAGTGGCTTGCCCAGACTGAGCATAGACGATGAAGGGCCTGTCGGTGGCTCCGTGTCCGTTGTCGATATACTTGCGGATTTGCTTGATAAGGGACCGGAGGCCGGAAGCAGCCAGGCCGAAACCCTCCTCTTGCCATCCAACCTCGAATTCAACGTTGACAGGCTCAACGGAAGCAATCCGTGCGGCCGAGTTGTTGGGAGGTAACAGGGAGAAATCAGGACCAAACGAAGTGCAAGCAGCGATGCGGGAGTTGGTGTCGGGATTGTCAACTTGGTCATAGAGGTTGAAGTCGTAGAACATGGTCTGGGTGCACTTTTTGATCTGCTTGAAGTTGGGGTAGACAGACCAGTTTCCGGAGTTTGGCCCGGAAACGATGCATCGCTCAGGGCATACGTCACGATAGGCTGGGCTCGAAGGGAATCGGAAAGCTGGCTGTTTGGCAGCCATGACTCCATCGGCAGAGAGCAGGAGGCCAAGAGCCCCCATGCCCGCCGTGAACCATGATGAAGCCACCATGGTTGCACAAGGGAATTGATAGACTGTCGTTATGTTAGGTTGAGTCGTAGCTTTTGAGTTCCGGGGACCACTTACATCTAAACGATAGTTCAGTCCAACACAGGCCTTGATGGTCAGAAGAGTAAATGGAGCTGATGGATCTTGATCAATCCTGACCCAACGGGGACAGCGAAGGAGTGGTCTTTATATCTAGCTTCTCTCTCCATCTTGGCGAGTTATCGCCTCGAGATCATTGAACATGTTAGTTCCATACCAGCTCACCCACTCCCTCTCACTCTCACTCTCCCAGGCGTCCCAAGTTCCAAGACCCCCAAGGCTCCAGTGCTCCATCCACCTGGATGTAGCATCGGCAAGGGTTAGCACCGCATCGTACGGTCATCCCGAGGCTGGCTTGCAAGAGGCCACTGTTGACGGCGACTACTTGCCGAACGATTCGAAGGATATGACTATTTTTCTGCTGATCCGTAGCGAGCTATTGCTTCACTAACGACCAGAAGGATTCCGGAGGACACCATGAGCGGAAATTGACGAAATTTTTCACGGAAATTTCGTAGCTAGAGTCAAAGAGTGTGAAAACTCCGCGCGCCAAGGAGTTCGTTCTTCGTTGAGGGCATCCGAAGGTGGACCCAACCAGAGGATGTCAACCCTGTAGGGCTGGGTACCTGGAGGTGGCGGAATCACAGAATGCAACGGTGCCGTGAAAGATGTAACCAAGCCATGCGAGGGTCTAAATGATGGTCCGTTAGGGATCCGCACCTCAATCTCGCCTTGTTGGGGAGTAGCACTTCTGCCTGCAGGTGGATATCTGATGATGGCATGGATGGACCATCAATTGATCAATCGGCTGTTTGGTGATGACTGTGGGATTGTCCAAGACTACAACCCAGCTTCGTTTATTGAGTCCCAAAGGGAGGGGGAGGCTCTAATGACGGTGTGGGAACAATCAGCCCAGTGTCCTAGCCTGGTGAAAATACAGGGCATCGAATACCATGCGTTGGCGGAGTGGGGGGATTTCGGGATTGCCATTTGGGGTAAAGATGCCATGGGTGACCTAGGTGATGGGAGAGTGCGAGGAGATGTCGTTGATGTTGAGTCCGAGATGTGGAGAAGAGGGAAATCGCGTCGTTTGCGATGAAAAGTGGAGGAGACACTGTACCCACCCACGTGGATCCAGGCTAGCCTTGCGCACGATCCACACGGAACAGCCTCGCTAGACTTTACCCAATAAGGCCTCTTTCATCCGTTCCACTGCCGTTCGGCCTCTCCACTTGCCGTCTTGTATCCGTCACGGCCCGCTACGCCTCGCAGCCGCATGCAGCCTAAAACCTGTGTGGAGCTCTGCACCTAACGGGAAGGTCGTAGCCTTGCTGTTAATGCTGACAGTGACATTGCCTTCCATGGTTCTTCCGAAAGGGCCGACTGTTCACCCCAGAAAATCAGCAACTTGGTCGCTTCCTTGGTCTTCCTTAGGCGGCACCTTCCGATGACATGTCTGATCAAGAGCAAGATGGATGGATGCAAGCAAGGTATATAGTTGTACTCTGGCCTACTTTGGACCCTGAGCCATGCACGTGGGACTGTAACAGAGACTGTTCTTGTTATGGCCGCCGATATTCCCGAATTTTCCGTTGCTTGGTCATTTCCATTGCATAGGGGTCATGAGCCAAGAAGAGAGTTTTCCTTGGCAGTCCGTGGCAGGTAGGTAGCATCGTGAGAATCCTTCGACTCAACCAACGTCTGAAGGCTTGCTTAAGCGTTACTGGGCAAACATGGAGAACCCATATGGCAATTTCCGATTTTCTGTTCTTCCATGGTACAGCGGTGAGGTGAGAGCGGATAAGGGTTTATCTTGTAGGTGAGGCTTGGTTAAGGTTCTCGGCGTAAGCACTAAATCATAGCGCCATGGCGTTAGTTGAGAGTGGCATTTGGATTTGTAGGATTATCCAGGGTGGAAAGACGGTGCATTGTGACAATTTGCGAAAGTCACGAGGAAAACAAGACGTATGCTGGGAAAAAAACAAAACAAAAAGAAACAGCTCTTTTGTCATGACAATTTACATACATGGCTACATTACATGCATATTGCATAATGGTACATGTTCCTGCATAAAGGGTACAGTACCTGCATAAGATGCACAATTAAGTCATACTACCAAGATCCCATCATGTTCAAGCCAAAAATCCAAACATTCCCACTGCGGCTGCTAAGCACGCCACACCAGCAACGGTCAGCCTCTGGGCGGCATTATCATCAGGACAGTCGGCCGGACGGTTTAAACTGGTCAAGGGATCACACAATTTGGCCCTCAACGAGGCCGTCATGCTGGCGGCAACGGCCGAGTCCACCTTAACCTGGCAAGGGGTGGGAGTCGGTTGAGGGGATCCCACCACTGCGCAGGTATCGTCTGGCATTTCTTCTGTGACGGGAACAGACTTAGTCTTGCCGGTGATGTTGATCGCAGCTCCGTTGTCCTTGGAACATGTCTTGTCGTTGGCCGTGGCAGCAACGAGATCTACCGCCTGGCCGCCCTCTTTGATGGTGAACGTGATGCTTCGAAGGGTTCTGTTGAAATTCACGGGAGTGCCAACACTCTTGAAGTCCCACCAGCGCTCGTTGCAGCTGCCATACCAAAATTCCCAGTCGAGTCTCCAGCTTCCCTCGTGGACGCCGCTGTTGAAGCGGTAGACAAAGTAGGGCTCTTGGCTGGACCAGTTCGCCCATCGCAGGTTGTCATGGGTGAAACCAAAGCTGTTTCCTCCTTCGGACTGGTTCCATACCGAGTATTTGATTATGGGAGCGAGATATTTCGCAAGCTCGGCATTTCGGAAGGCAAAGACGTAGGGCATCCATTCGGTGGGCGCATATGTCTCGTTGCGCGGGAAAAGAAGGTCGACCTCGAGGATGCCGGCATCGGCAGCGTTAACAACGGCCCCGAGACTGGCCAAAGACGCCAGGAGGGACCAAGTTGTCCGTGATTGGAAGAGCATGTTTCCCGAAAGCTGGTGTCGAGCGGTGATGGGGGTGATTCTCAGAGGTGGTCGTGGGCAACACTGGAAGCGTGTCAGAAAAGGAGCACGACGACGGATGAAGAAGGGAGGAAACGGTCTGGTGACGGGCAAAGGGTCTGATGCGCTATGTCTTGACAAAGCCGAATCAGATGAACACTCCAAGACACGCTAGGCTAGACGACCCTGACGATACAAACCAATCCAAGCGTGGCCGTCTTCGCCGTTGGTGACCGCAAGCGCAGAGGGCCACTTAGCCGGCTTGGCGGGAAGAGGCGAAGAAAGTCCAAGGATGAAATAGGCAGGTGCTTTTACTAGCACCTGATAGGTAAGGAGTGGTGCTGCAGCCTTGCAGGGAAAAAGGGCGTGGGTGAGGACTGAGCACCGGCCATGTTCGTCAAGAGTACAAGAGCCGAGGTGGGTCGAATGTGAAAAGTTTGAGCGGAGACGATCCACTGTGCCTGCCAAGGCTACACTATAGGCTTGGCGTGGAGGATTGCATCCTAGCCGGGATGCTCCTTGCTGAATGGTGAGCCGCGTTCCGAACGACGTCCGTAACTTTGCTCTTTACACATCAGTCCTGGAAAGTTCGTTAGCGTGGTACTTACAGGGGTTTTAAACGGTTGAATGCGCTAAACCGCTGCAAATGCCCTGCAAATGCCCTGCAAATGCCCTCTAACTTTACCCATTATAGAAGGTGGGGATGGTTGATGGGGGTTGATTCTGGTGATTCTGGTGATTCTGAGCCAGAAGAAGAGGTTTGTGTGTGCCAGTTTGAATCCCTCCTGCCAACTCCTCCTCACATTGAAATCAGGTGATTTCAGCCAATCAGATCCCGTAGATAGACGTGTCCTACCTTGCAAACTCCCCTGTCACCCCCCTGTGAGAAAATATGGGGCGCGTAATAGACTAACAAACTTTTAAGGACTGATGTGTACAACCTCACATTCGAACCAACACATCACCACACCGTTGTCCAAAGATACCTACGCTCCCATCCACTACCGTGATTATCAAGTTATATCGTACGCTGCCGAACCATGGCCGGATTTACGTAATCGGGGTCATGGATCGAAAGATGATGCCAGTATCCATTTCCCATACCACGACACTCATGGGCACTAGTTCTAGGTTCCGGCTGACTGTCAGCCTTGCTCTCTTGCCTGCCTGACGGGCTGACTTCCCAACTGGGGTAGCGAGCGAGACCTTTCTCCATAGCAATATCTGGATGCGCGTGGCGAACATCACCGACAATCTCTATGAACTACGGTTCCCACTCAACGTTGCAATGCAGTCAAACTATCGATTGTTGCTCTCGAGCATCTTCCCTCGCCCATTCCGTATGCAATCAGCCGTGATATCACCGACGGTGGATCACTGTCATCTCTCTGGCAACCTGGCTTTCCCATGGCCGTGAACTTGGGGACTTTGAGAACAGGCCATCTCGGCCGATACGTCCCATCTAGGCATCAAGGAAGAGCAGGCTTCCATGAAGATGGTCCGAGTATCGAGTCAAAGTACTTTCCAAAGGCATGTATAAGATGGCAGTTTGGACTTCATCTAGGTGAGTGCCTCTTTTGCTTCAGGACACCGGCCTTTGACTCTCTTTTCACCAGTCCCAACACCATCAGGATGCAGCTGACACGCCTTCAAGTTCTTGCCGCCGGGCTCGTCCCCGGCATGGTCTCTGCTCGGGCCCTCTCCCCCCGTGCCGTTGACTGTGCCTTTGCCACGACTGCTGATGCCGGCGCGACCTGCGAGAGCTTCGCTGCCAGCTGGGGACAGTCTGTTGACGAGCTCAAGAAGTTGAACCCTGGTATCACGTGCCCCAACCTCGACAGCAGCAAGACCTACTGCGTCATCGGCACCGTCACTGCTGATCCTACCCCGTCCACCACCACGGTTAGCACCACCACCACCAAGGTCTCTACCACTTCTTCCTCGACCTCTACGTCTTCCTCGACTACCGCCGCCCCTGCCCCTAGCAACTCCCCTGCTATGCCCGGGCTGGCGGCGAACTGCGATGGCTTTTACAAGGTAGCTTCTGGCGACTCGTGTGATAGCATCGCCTCCAAGAACGGTATCACCACCACCCAGTTCAAGAGCTGGAACAGCGAGGTCAACGCTGGTACGTATCTGCCCTATAATCCAAACCCCTACGGCGCCCATTGCTGAGACCCCCTAACAGCGTGCAACAACCTCTGGCTCGACTACTACGTCTGCGTCCACGTCCCCGGTGCTGTGACCCAAAAGCCGACAACCACCACCAAGGCTACCTCCACCAGCACCGCCGCTCCCGCCGCGACCAACTCCCCCCAAATGCCCGGCATCGTCGCCAACTGTGACGGTTACCACAAGATTGCCTCCGGCGACGAGTGCGGCACCATCGCTGCCAAGTACGGAATCACCACCGATCAGTTCCTGAGCTATAACAGCAATATCAATGCTCGTACGTTTTTCCCCCTTTGCCCCTTTTTTTCTATTCCCCCTGTTTTCTTCCCCCCTTTCCACTTTTCCTTCTCTGTTTTCCCCTGACTAACCCCCCTCCTCGTAATAGAATGCTCCAACCTCTGGCTCGACTACTACGTCTGCGTCCACGTCTCCGGCAACTCCGGTCCCACTCCCCAGATGCCCGGCATCGTAAGCAACTGCAAGAAGTACTACCAGATCAAGAGCGGAGACAGCTGCGAGAGCATTTACTCGAACGCTGGGATCACGTTTGACCAGTTCAGGCAGTATAATACTCAGGTTAATGCTGCTTGCAATAACTTGTGGTTGGGGTATTATGTTTGCACTGGTGTTTAAGGGGGTGGTTTAAGGTGTTGGTTCGAGGGGTGGAGGAAAGGGGAGGTCAGGGAAAGGAGGCGGAGAGGATGAGGTGGAAGGGGATTGGCGATTTAGCTGATCGCCTCTTTCTCTACTCTAGTCTTTAGTAATAATCCTAATGTTTTTGCATTGCAGTTTGGTGTTTATCTTTTGTTTTGACATTTTCGTGGACAAGTGTCCACCGTCTTTTTTGGCTGGGCGCGGTTTGGCTCATTGGCGACACTCGCGCGTCTGAATAGTGTCAATCGCACGGAGTTCGCGGCACAGTTCGTACTTCTTTGACGAACGTCAAGTTTGGTGTTGGTATCGCTGCTGTTGTTGGTGTTGGTGTTGATCGTTGCTAGGGAGCGGGCGCAAACTTGAATCGCTGCTTTTGGGAGACCGGTCTGAACCACACTGAAGTCAACTGTCCACCTCCGGCCTTTTTCCTTTCAGCCTTGTCATAATTTTTTTACCTGTTTCTTGAACATGATCGGAAGATTGCTGTTGTCAGTTTCCGACTGCAAGCTTCATGCTCGGCATTCTCTGAAAGAACTTGACAGAAAGCGTCAGAAGAGCACGATCAGATGTCCCTGTTCTGATGCTAAGTTGGTTCCTTCTTGGATGTTCGAGCGAGACGCCGGATGCGTTTGTCTCCCACACCAGGGATGACCTCTTCGCAGTGCGATTCTACGGCGGCAAAAAGGAGTGTGATCGCTGTTGGTTACAGTCGCAATCGTTGTTCGTCAGAAGCTGAATCTCTTCACCATGCTTTCACTGCGGCGTCTCTCGGAGGCGATTATGGGGGTCTTACGTTAACCTGCTTGTCCCAACGATGAAATGGACAATGACAAGCGTGAGCTTCCGGGTCCAGTACACTTATCAGCTTTTCCTTTGTCAGAGAGGTAATGTTGGCTCTGCGAGCTCAATATTCTCGGTGAGGTTCGTCCAGGTTGGTGTTGGGAATGTCATTGACACGAGGTCCTCACGGTCAGTTTCACTGAATGAGACTCTCACGCCAGGCGGTTCGTCAGATCCAACGTGCCTCACTTCCTTTGAAGCTTGGCTGCGCGCGCGTGCCACTATGACTTGTTGGTCTGGGAATGCTCTCGGCGATAGGGGAAATTGCTAGTCTTCACTCGAGTATAAGAGACCCTGGATCAGCTTGAGTATGATAGGAACTCTGGAATAGTGTTCACATCAGTCCTATAAACACATTCAACCATATATACACAGCACTAGATCTATCTTTTTACTCTGTTCTGCCCAGAAACAGCTTCAGTTTTACGCCACGATGTCTAGCTCCAAGCCCTCAGTTTTGCCCGATCCGTCAGAGGATCTCCTGCCCGACGTCCCGATTGATTCTACAGGCATTGCGGATTTGACTGCTACCCAGTACATCGAACTGTCCAAAGACGTCTTTAAAGGACTTGATGCCCCTACCTTTATGCGCATACTGGACTTCAACCAAGCCAGAACCGAGTTTCTTGGCTGGTATGACAATGAGGAAGAGATGAACTTTGAAGCCGTGACTAAGTTCGAAGTGATGTTACATCTGGAGCCGAAGGACGAGCAGATTAAAAGGTACCACGAGCTCTGGGCGATTACACGAGAGCTTTATTTTTACATCGTGAAGTGTAAGGTCCCTGAAAGGAGACATGAGAGGATAACTGTGGTAATAGAATCCTATGCAGTGCAAGATGATAAACACACGGAAGCCACAGAGACGGGCGAAGAAGCGATTGAAAGGGAAGAAAAAGAAAACAAGAAACGCAACCGTATGGCCACCGCTAGGCCCTCTCGAAGACACTTCAAGAATTGGAGCGTCGACGTGCCGGAGCTTGCTGTGGGCCCAGGACCTATCAGTGCCCAAATTAAGAAAAGAGTCCATCGCCTTATTGGGTTTGATTACCACAGGACTGTCCGTGATTCACTTCGGATTGACAAAGATTCAGGACTCGCTAAGAGCGTCTCCGACTTCATCGCCAAATCCGTGGCCTCCAATCCTGAAGAGGATCCGCCCGACAGCAAGACCGAGCCGGTCACTAGCGGGTCGAGCGGTAACGCCCCTAGAACTTTCTACTATCTTGATGAAATGTGGCTCTCCCCAGTCCCAGCGGAATTGAGAAAGAAACGCTGGACAAACCCTCGCAAACATGTCCATGGGAGTCCAGCCGGGAACGTCAGACAGCACTTCAAGCGATGGAGATGACATTGTCCAGCTGGGTAACAAGGGGCTAAAGAAGGCAAGGAGAGCGCCTTTCTGGCCGCTAGGAACGCGCTGCTGTTTGGCCGCCCTGAACTTGCGTAAGGGTCCTATGGCACCGCTTGGTACGGCTCTAGCAGCAGTGAACCAGCGGTTCACATGCTTCAGCCGTGGCACAACCACTATAGTGAGAGTGTTTTCTTTGAAAGGAATGTTTTTCTCAATGGGATATATGGGTTTCTGTTTGGAGTGTGTTCTAGAAATACACTGGGATATCGGTCATAGTCGAGTCATTGGAAAGAGACTTGCAGGCAGGTCTATGGAAATAGGAGGTTAG
Organism: Neurospora pannonica FGSC 7221; assembly: GCA_009805235.1. Taxonomy (NCBI): domain Eukaryota; kingdom Fungi; phylum Ascomycota; class Sordariomycetes; order Sordariales; family Sordariaceae; genus Neurospora; species Neurospora pannonica. The sequence continues at coordinate 6,782 of RANY01000703.1, read as the reverse complement.
CACGGGATCTTTGCTCTTTTGGTTTAGCTGGTAGAGCTAGAATTGACGGGGGTTACCTCCATATCTCTTGTTCTCGTGACATTCGTGGTTTTGCTCCTAACATCCAGGGCTCGGTTGAAAAGCTGAGATAGACACTTTGACTGTGCAAGCGCCGGTTGACCTCTAGCCATAAGCCAAACTGCTGGAGCAGACAGTCATATGTGAGTAGATTCTCTCGTCAGCTCTTTTCCCCTCTTTTCATATTGTCATCGCAGTTTTAAATCCCCCTAGATGGATTTGGTCAAGTGTCTGTGTGTCATAAGGGCGACAGTCAAACTGCGCCTGGTTTGCACGCCTCAAGACCTGACACATACCGCGTCAGTCACCTTCGTCATGCCTGATACAGAAGCAAAAGGAACAGAAATCCGAAGTGGCATGAGGATATAAGGCCCCGGACCAGCTTCCATTTATGACAATGTCTGCCCGTATACCACCGCCAGCATTGTACCTTACCTTTTCCCAGACGAAACCAGTCACCCGCTCACAGTACCTTACCTACCTTGCCTAAAATAGGGCACATCTCAATCATGTCCCAACAAAACCCCTCTACCCCAATCTACCCCCTGTTTATGTTCCTCTTCGAAACCGAGCGCTTCTTGTTGGAAACACTCAAGAGTCGCGATTTGGAGCCTGCGGTACACCAAAAGCTCAAAAACGCCTATCAAAAGTTTAGGAAATGGGGGATAGAGAACTACAAGTACCTTGCGGAAATGGCTGATGATCTAGAGAACAGTGAAATACACAAGCCGAAATATTACAAGGGGTATCAGATGCTTTTTTGGAACTTTAGGAAAATGTGGCCAAACGTTGATTTGGGTATGTAAGCCTCTCCAAGGTTTTGAGACACGAGAACAAGACCAAAAGAGAGAACATGGGATAGGTAGCTGACACTGAAAGCGTATAGTTAAAGAAATCATGAAGGGTCGAGCAAAAGCCAAACATGAAAGTCAAGAAACTCCAACCACGACTGAGGGGGGTTCTTCCACAACTAATGCCTCCCAGCAAAACACATCCAAGTCGGAGCATCCTCCTCCCACCAGTGACACCACCACCAACCTCTTCGCGCGATTCAAAAGCCCAGTCATGCTTCCCTTCGCCAAGTGGTGGGCCGAGGCCCAAGACAAGAAAGAAGGCCCACTGTTGCCCGCGCGGAGCTTTAACCAGGCTGTTGAGAAGATCCACTCTTCTATTGAGGGCATCCTACATGCTTGGGACACGGATATTGCGCCTGGTTTGGTGCCGGAGAAGGAAGTGGTGCCGCGAGAGTTGAGCGGCAGTGAGGGTGATAGTACCTAGGTAGTGAGTAAAAGAGATGAAATGATGGGGAACATCGACTTCCCCATCATAAGGTACCTTCCATACAACTAGCATGTAGGTAGCTTCTGTAGACAGTTGCCGCCAATAGTCGGAACGTCTGACGGACGTGTGCTCGTTCATTCCAGGACAGCCATTGTTGGACCTTCGTTCGACAAGGTGGTAGCTAGGTAGATAGAACGGGGGAAATGAGATGAACTAAATTCCATGTTTCCCGACTCCTCCACATGATGAATGGCAAGCTTGTTGGGTGTTCAGGCGCAAAGTAAAGAGAAGCAATTCGCTAGTGCACTGTTGATACATGCCTAGCTATCGCTTTCTTGTGAGGAAACCAACTTAAACGCGTGTGTTTGACGATAGTGTGAGTCAGTCCAGAACATCTGAACCACAACAACGAGCGGTATGAACAGCAAGCAGAGCCAATCCAATGACTTACATGTGCATGTTGGACATGATCTCACGCCTTGGATATTGTGCCAGATGTGTAAAAACGCTGATCATTACAACTACTTCGCTAGTCTTACTCAGAGCAAAATTAACAGTTACCCAAAATCCGCTGACATTCGCGACCTCGGCCACGATTTCATATCCCAACTTTGATGAGAGCTGAGGTGAAGAGTCATTCTCCCAGATGTGCTTTCGTTACTCGTCCCCTCAGTTTCCGGAGGGAGCTCCGGGGGAGGGCCAGCTCTAAGTTCCACCATCTCGAGGCTATTGTCGCTACTCGGAGAAGAGAGCTCCTCCTCGCCGAAGATGATCTCCTTACTCCTTTCCTTTGCCCTTCCAATCACTCTTCTTACCATAAGCGGTTGCAGAAGAAGAAGAGGCCTCAGCCAACGGCTTCTTGTCGTCCTCCTCACTATCCGACTTTTTGTCATCCTCCTCATCATCCTCCTCATCATCCGACATCTCGTCCTCCTCCTCACTATCCCGCATCTTGAATTTCGGAGACTCCGGAGGTTCACTAACCTTTCCGCGCCTCTTGACCTGCGTGGGACGCTCCACAGATGGTGGGGAACGCTTTTTAGCTTGACCATAAGCATTTGCAGAAGAAGAGGAAGCGTTTGCAAAACAAGAGGATGCATTTGAAAAAGAAGAGGAGGCATTTGCAGAAGACGAAGAGGCCTCAGCCAACGGACTCTCGTCCTTCTCCTCACTGTCCGACCACTCATCATCCTCCTCGTCATCCAGCATCTTGAATTTCGGAGACTCCGGAGGCGCACTAACCTCTCCACGCCGTTTGACTTCCGTGGGCTGCTGCACAAATGATGGGGAACGTCTTTTAGCTTTGGGGGTTGGAGAGATGTCGAGGGGTGCGAAGATTTCAGCGGGTTCCAAGAGTCCGGCCGACTTTGACGACTCGGCGGGCGGTGAGGACTCGGGAGGCGTCAAAATTTCGGGGGGCTTTGGGAATCCGATGTCCCGAGAGACTCCAGCGGGCTTTGAGGATTCAGCGGGCTTTGAGGATTCGGCGGGCGTTGGGGATTCCACGGGCTGCGTGATATCGGGGTATGGGAAGATCTCAGCGGGTTCTAAGAGTCCGGCCGACTTGGGGGACTCGGCGGGCGTGTTCTGAGAAGCTCCAGCAGGCTGAGAGAATCTGGCAGATTGAAAGGTTCTATGGAAACTTGCGAATCCGGCGGGCCTCCAGAATCCTTCCAAGGATTTCAAACTCTCGGAGGGCTTTGCGAATTCAGCGGGCTTTCTGACTTCAGCGGTCTTTAAGGATTCGGCGATCGTTGGGGATTCGGGGGGCTTCAAAGATTCGTGAGGCTTTGGGAACCCCGGGTTCCAAGTGGCTCTGAGAGGCGGTAAGATTCCAGCAGACTGAAAAAGTTCAGCGAGACTTGCGAATCTGGCGGGCTTCCAGCCTTTCTCGGGGAGCTTTGCGGATTCGGCGGGCTTTCTGGCCTCAGCAGTCTTCGAGGACTCGGCGATCGTTGGGGATTCGGCGGGCAGAGGTTGTCCCGGGGGCTGAAAGAGTCCAGGGATATTTGCAACTCCGGCGGGCTTTGCGAATGCGGCCGACTTTGAGGGCCCAACGGTCGTTGGCGATTCGGCGGGCAGAGGTTGTCCGGGGCGCTGAAAGAGTCCAGAGATATTTGCAATTCCGGCGTGCTTCCAGAGAGCTGGGCGATTATAGAGGGCCTTAGCGAGAGCGGTCTGGTTCATTTGCTATTTGAACTTTGCGACCTGGCGCCGCTTCAAGATTGCGGCAGGCTGAGACTCATCGAGAGTTTTACGCGGAATCCCCAAGCGACAAGCGGTCCTGAGATCTATTGGCCTTTTGAAGGGCTTTTCCCCAGGCTCACGCTTCGTCGTTCTTTCGTTGACCAAGTCTAGGAATTCCTTCTCGCTTAGGGGTTCGGGAGGTGGTGGTGCTGGGAGATATTCAGGGCTTATGAATTCCGATACACCATCTACAGTCATAAAAAGCTGTTCTGCTGCATATTGATATCGAGGGCCGGCTTTCTTCTTCCCCTTTCGAGAGTGTGTATTCCAATTGAATTCTAACAGCTTCTTGACTTTTGGGTGTACGTAGTATTCTTCGCTCAAATCCTGGAATTCTTGCTCGCTGAGGTGTTCCAGTGATTTTGCTGCTGCGTAGAATTTCGGGTCTAAAACTTCCGATGGGTCATCTACCTCCGGGTCGGCTTCGGCGGACTCGTCGGAGGACCCGTCGGAGGACTCATCGGAGGACTCATCGGTGGATTCGTCAATGGACTCGTCGGCGGGCTTGTCGGTAGACTCTTCGATGGGCTTGTCGGTGGACTCTTCGATGGGATTGTCGGTGGACTCTTCGACGGGCTTGTCAGTAGACTCATCGGCGGGCTTGTCGGTAGAGTCTTCGGTGTCGGAGGCATCCGGGAGTTCCCGCAAAACCCAGTCATCGTATTTCGGTTTCTTGAGTAGCGCTCCGGGAGTCGCAGGGGCGAGCAGTCCGACAGCTCCTCCAAAGTCCCAATATATAATATCGTAGATCAGCCCGTATAGCCTTCTCAAGCAGTCTTCCAGTGCCCACTCCGATTCAGGCAGTTCTGAAGTCTGTTGAACACCGGAATGTTAGGTACACTACTTGGTTTCGCCCAGTATTGCCTTGTGGCAGAGGTGACATGGAAGTTCATCACGTACCGTCCCTCTCACGTCGAGCAACCTGTGTGCTAGCGAGGCGTCAGTGTCTGGCTGCTAGAAATAAAGCCCCATAGGCATGTCGCGGTGTCAGAAAGTTCCTCACCTGCGTTCATCTCGCCCAGAGCCAGTCCCAGAAGTGTCCCGACATCCTTTTCTAGATTCGGATGGGTCCAGTCCACGGCCCAATCTTCGTCGTCGTCTTCTGGATCAAGCTCTTGTCGGTGATAGGCTTTGACCCACCTGCCAAAAAGACCGGCGGCTTGTTCGATAGCAATAAACTCAAGGCGGCGATCCCTCATAATCTCAACCAGTGTTTGCACCTTGTGAGCGGCCCGACTAACTCTTTCGGGCGAAGCGAACAAGGGGTCGGACATCTTGAAAGTAATACAAATTTGTCGTATGCAAAACGGAACAAGATAATAAGGTGTGTTGGAAACGGAAGAATACCCATCTAGAGTCTGGAGATGGCGATGAGAAGGAAGAAAGCAAAACAAAAAAGGGGAACGGGAACTGGGACTGGCGGTCCCCTAATCTGTGCAGACCTAATTCTTTCCGCTTGCCTGATCTTGATATCTAATCGATCATGGAACGGGCTTGCCTGTTTTGGAGGGTACTCGGCAGCCATGGGGTGGTCAAACCTGCACACGTTTACCCCTCAACCTACTCTTTCCTCGCGAAAGGGTCCTTGTTCAAAGGAGCACCTTCACTTTGGAAGAGAAAACTCACAACACAAAACCAATGAACGCGCAGAAGTTCCTCAGCCAGCATGCTTCTGACAATATGGCACATGCACAGGCAAGGATGTTTGAGCCTTATTTCACCCTCAAGAAAAAAAATCCACCTGCTTCTTTCCCCAGGTCTCGACCTATGATTAGAGACCATCATCGTGTCCTTCCAGACCTGGATGGGCTGGCCCCCTCCTATACCGCGGACTACACTCACGAAGTTTTCAGGCATTTGGGGATGGAGATGGAAAGCACCACGGTCGTCATCTTAAGTCCGGTTATTTTCGCCTGTGCCAGCCCCCTCCTGGGCCTCCTGGATCTTCCGGTCACAGATCTCGTCAAGCTCGCGAGCAGTGTACCACCGACAGGTCTTCAAGTCGAGCAGCCGAAGGTCTTCACGGGTGCGCAAATATGGCATCGAGATGAGTCGCCAAGAACCATGAAGTCAGGCTTTGCGCGCCTCACACGCAGCCAATGTGGGCTTCCTTGAGCTTGGAAAATGACTGGAAAATTCCTGGAAGTTTCCAATCTCTAAAGGAAATGGATGCCAAACCTAATTCTCGTAGCTAATTTGGCAACGGGTGGAAAGTTCGCGATGTCGCGAATGTCGAGATCAAGCATGTCAATATCGAGGTTCAGCCAGACGTAACGCTGCTCGCCACCTTCTGGGACGACTTGAACCTCGGAGAAGAACTTTTGGTATAATCCGAGGGAGCGAGCTTCGCGGCAGGTGTGCAGCGTTGCTGGCACACTGTTTCTGAAACGATACGCCTGTAGTCGTATTTTGCAGTCCCGTCGGCCAATCTCTTGGAATATTGGTGGGTATGAACCTCGACAATGCGAGGCTCAACGGTCATTTTCCAGATGTGAGCACGGAGCTCCGAAGGGAGGAAAGGGAACAGGTGGAAGGTGGTGGCCATGGCTGATATCTGAGTAAACAGCCTTGTTAGTCCTCGTGACAAGACATGAACGTGGACGGACGAACGTGAGGAACTGTCTTTGACTTTGACGTTCGAAGATGTTGATGTTGCAGGGAAGAACCAAACGAGGCAGAATGGTAAAAGGCGGGGTGACGAAGCTTAGCAGGATGTTGGAGCTGCACTGCACGCGCTCTGATGAGCGGGTGCCTGCAGCGACTCGTCTTGACATACTTATGTATGTTTACTTGATCCGTCGCACGCATGTCATGGCCCCGGCAAACTCCATGGTGAACAAGATTTCAGAGGTTAGACTCCTATACCAACGATCTATACCACGAGTCCGAAAAGCCCACGGCAGTCAAGTCAACGCCTTAGCTAGTTGGAGATGGGCTTTTTAGATGGTTGTTTGCAGATGTTTGTTGTCGGTATTCGAGAAGCCATCACGGCGATGCAAAGCGGGTAGAACTGACCGGACCCTTTAGCGGAGAGTGATTTCCACTTATAATGGGTACTGCGGAGCCATTCCTCCATCGAAATCGGACCATATCAGTTCAATCGGGTATGGTGTAGCGGTAACATCGTTGACTCTCACTTCTCAGGGGTGACTGCTCTCTCAACAGCCCCGGGTTCGACTCCCGGTATCCGAGTCTCA
>RANY01000702.1:0-19103 GCA_009805235.1 Neurospora pannonica FGSC 7221 | reverse complement strand
CAGGAGTCTGGCCTAACGCCTTCGGCAGTTCGATGGTTGGCTCGATAGCCTGGTAGGTTGTGCCGTCGGTTGAACAGTCTGTCCGAAGGAAGGCTGAGCCTGTATGCCTGAGGCATTAGTGTGGTTGCTCTCAGCTTTGCGGGTGTTGCTCTCAGCTGTGCAGTTTAGCTGAGCCCAGTCTCGACAGTTCAGTCATGGTGGATGTCCGTGTGACAAGCGATCCCGAGAAGAAACATCCGAGGGAAAGTTGTTGATTGACGAGGTTTAGGAGGGGGAGGGTTGGGATTGTGGGGACGATGCCGAGTGGGCAGGGAGCTCATGCTGGACCGAATGCTGGACCGGATGGGACTCACGGTTCTCATGCTAGGAATTATGCTGGTAGACAGGGACCGGGACCGGTACACGTACACGTACCTGGAGGGACAACAGGTACGGGAGGAGGAATGGGCACAGGTACAGGTGCAGGCACAGGTGCGGGTGCAGGTGCGGGTGCAGGTGCGGGTGCAGGTGCAGGTGCGGCTAATAATAATATTGGAACAGGAGGAGCAGTGGGAGGAGTAGGAAGAGGAGGAGGCATAACACATCCAGGTCCGGGTAGCGTTGATGGGAACGGCGGGAACGGGGGAAATGATCGGAATGGAGCAGGAAACGGGGTGAATCCGAATCCAAATCCAAATCCGAATCAGAATCAGAATGGGACAAATGGGCGGCGCGCAGCAGAGTGGTGGAAATTAGGATGGTTCAAACTCTTACAGTTCTACTTACCAATAGGGGGTCGAGGGTCAAGATTGACCATGGGAGATATCAATGGTTGAAATGGCTGATGGGAGGAGGGAAGTTACAACGGATGGGAGTGAAATGGGGAAGGAAGAGGAAGGAAGTAGGTATCCCAGCCGCTGAAGCCGTATATGACAGGGGCAGCGTGCACAATGAACCGCTCCGCCAAACCTATAAAAGATAGGACGATATTCGCTTGCCAACGAATATCGGATGTGCACACTATATAGGCAATGCCACAGCCTCACAGCCTTACCCTGTGACACCGTATGCCGTCCCAAAGTGTCAATACCTAGCAAATAACAAATGGCACAGTTACTGCGTGATCCCAGGTGTAGGTACCAAAGACTCGAGTTATGCAGAATCCAACGAAGATTTGGAGAAACCTTTTTAAAAATTTTTTTTTTTTTTTTTTTTTTTCGGCTACATACCTTACATACCTTTACTTTACCTGATGCTCTTCAAACCGCAAACGCAACAGACTGTACCCCAATTCCTGTCCCCAGAAAATCTCCGATCCCGAGGTACCTTAGGCACGCTGCGCTGCTGTGACTGCACGCTTGAAGCCGACAGATCTGTGGCCGAAAAAGGAGACGGGAAGTTTCCCCAAATCCTGGACTCTGCATAGGTAACTTGACGAACATGGGTCTTTGCGCGGCGGTAGAAGAAGGAGGAACTGGAAGGCTTGAGGTGGAAGTGGGAGGGAACAACAAAGAAAAGAGGTATCCTCTAGCTGGTATTACCGCAGGATCGAGTGCATGAAGCTGGTAGATCGTGTCCAATCCCGAAATCGAACGTTCGAAGTGTAAATACCTGCAAAGCAAAATTGGCAGTTACTGTGGTCCTATGTTATTTTGCGATGCTTACCCATGTTCTCCCTTTCACAAATCGTCTTTGTCCTGGCGTATGCTTATTACCTACTACCTACCTCGTATGTTCTCGCTTGTTATCTGCACACCGTCTCTGCTATAATTTGAAGCTATTTCCTTTCCACGACCAAAGGTCCATGTATGCTTGTTGTCTATAGTTCTACCGCTATCATTGTTGACATAAGGTAGTAGTGTCCAAGTGTCCCATTATCCATATCCCTTCTCGCACCACCAGGGTATCTCAAATTTCAATGCACGATGCTTGCCTCGCTTGCCTGCCAGCTAATGCTCATGAACGCTCTTTCCTTTGCCATAGCATGTATCCAACCCAGAGCAAACCTACGATAAACACTCCGCTGCGCTGTTTCCCTTTCTTCAAACATAATCTGAGCGTGGTTCACTCCTTTAACTTCCCCCTATTTCTTCCTGCCTCCGCGATGCGACTCCATTCCTCCGGCGTTCTGTGATCCTCCGGTCTTCTGCGGTCTTCCGGCGTTCTGTGATCCTCCGGCACGACCTTCTGTGATCCTCCGACCTTCTGTGACCCCCCGGCACTCTGTGATCCTCCAGCCTCCTGCTTAGGTTTCTGGGCACTAGCCGCTTCCATCCCCGTGTTCACTTCCGTTCTCGACCTCTTCTCCGGCCTCGTTTCCGTTCCCGGACTCACCTTTCGCTTGTTGGATCCGTTAATCCACCCACTAGCACGAGGACCAACACTGACTCCCGACGCTTCTGCCGCCGCCACTGCTACCGCCGCCGCTCTTGCTCCTATGTCCCCGGCCGTAGCTCCCATCTCTCTACCTCTTCCACTGGCAGCAGCACTCCCTCCAGCAGCACCCCCTTCACCCTCCCCATGACCCCGAACCACCCCACTCCTCACCCTCCTACCCGCCACATTCGCCTTCATCCTCAACCTCATCCGCTCCCGCACCTTCCTCTCCGCCTCCCACTCCCCCTCGCTCAACGGCATCCTCTGCACCTCCCCCCTCAAGCTAACAAACCGCTTAGGGGGCCTGTTATCCGGCAGCAGACACTGGAGTTCCAGCCTCGTTCGGAATTCATCTTGCAAACACAGGGCGAGGCGGGGGTCGGTCCTGAAAACCTGCTGGAAATGCAGGTTGTGCACGAGCAGGCGGTATCGGTCGTAGTCCTCGAGGCTGATATGGACGCCGGGGATGAGGTGGAAGGGGAAGTAGGGGGGGAAGTAGGGGAAGGAGGGGTTTTTTACGGCGTGTGCGGCGGCGGCGGCGGGGACGGAGCTGGGGTTGGAGCTGGCCCCTTGTTGGGCTTGGTGGGCTTGGTGGGCTTGGGTTTGGGTTTGGGCTTGGGGTTTTCGCGGTTGCGGTTGGGCTGGGAGGTCTGGGAGGGGGCAAGAGGCGGAAGAGGGTGGGTGCAGTTGTTGCGGTTGTAGCTGTTGTAGCAGTTCCTGCAATTGTTGCTGTTGTTGTGGTTGTTCCAGTTGTCCCTGTTGTAATAGTTGTAGCAGTTGTTGGAGTTGGTGCATTTGGTGCAGTTTTTGCTGTTGTTCTTGATGTTCTTGATGTTCTTGCTGTTCTTGCTGTTCTTGGTGTTCTTGCTGTTCCTGCTGTTCCTGCTGTTCCTGCTGTTGAGTATGTGGGCGTGGTGGTTGTTGCCGTTGCGGATCTTGCAGTTGCTCTTGTTGTAGCGGTGGTAGTAACCCGAGTTGTTGTAGTTGGTATATTTGGTGCTGTTGTTGCTGTCGCAGCTGTTGTGCCGGTTGTTGTTGTTGTTGTTGTTGTTCCTGCTGTTGGGTATGTGCGTGTGGTGGTGGTCGTTGTTGTTGTGGTGGTGATGGTTGCGGGCCTTGCAGTTGTCCCTGTTGGACCGGTGGCGGCAGCCCGAGTTGTCGCAGTTGGTGCATTTGGTACAGTTGTTGCTGCCTTAGCTGCTGTAACAGATGTTCCTGCTGTTGGTTATACAGCAGTTGTTGGTGTAGAGTACGTTCGTGTGGTGGTTGTTGCGGTGCCGGTATTAAGTGAGGTGGTGGTACAGGCGGGAGGTTGGACCTCGCGGGGAGAACGGTGTTGCTTGCGCCGGCTATGGGGTTGGTATCGGCGGGGAGAATGGGTGTGTTGGCCAGAGGTATCGAAGAAACGGTCGAGTCATTGTTGCGTAGAGGTACTAATGTGCTGACTGGGGTTGGATATGGAGCCGCGTTCGATGTGGCCGCGTTTGGTGTCATGTCGGTGCTTGTCAAAGGCCTTGTTGATGAAGGAATCGCGGGCGTCTTGCTGGCGTTGGTGTCAGGCTTGGAGTGGGCGGAGCCAGGAACAGCGGTTGAGCGAGGGGCTGCTCCGGGTCCGTCCACGTTTCTGTTCGCTGGTGCGTCCATCTTTGTCTTCTTGTCTGTGAGTGGGCAGAAGCGGTTTCGACGGCCTGTCGGGTACTCGATTCAGTTTCAGATTGAAGGTCAGCGGGGTTGATAAAGTTAGCAGGTTGATATGGAAGGTGGAGGAAAGGTCAAGGCGATGGTTAGGTACCTTATGTTCGAGGTTCTGCCCCTGGTTGGAGACGTTGTCCGAAAGGCAAAGTTCTGGTTGATATACAACTTACCTGGTCCTCCTCCTTGCTGAGTAAGGTAATGGGGGCTTCTAACCCTGACGAGTAGAGGTGCTGGAAATAAGTCTTGTGTCAAAGGTCGGTGCCAGTTGCGGCCATGTGAAGACAGTGATGTGGTGGGAAACTGAAATTCGATGGGTGCTCGATTTGAAGAATGAGCTCTAGCGACTAGCGTTGCATGTGCAGATGGAGGAATACGCCCCAGGACCATGTATTCGGGTTCTGCCTGACGAAGTAAACGCATGTACAGTGCAGGTAAAGGTTTGAGGCGGGCGGCACGGAAAGATGGACAACGGAATACAGATGAAGAAGCTATTGTGTAAGTGTAAGACTGTCACGGCAATGGTGGCCAAAAGAAGCCTAAAATGACAACTATGATATGCTCGTTGATGATTTATGATTCGGAGGAAGAAACTGTATCTAGTGGCAGACTTAAGTACACCTGTCCATGTCGTTACCAAACCTGACTTGACACGGTCTTGCCTCACAGACAAGACGTGCCAGCAAGTCCGACCTGGGCCTTCGAGTCAGACATGGCAGGCCATGTCTGTACTCTTACATACTGGTATATCCTTTACAATTCAATAATGGGTATCCAGCTTTGTAATGTAATGAATGACAGGCGTAGTCTAGCCTAGTGTCACCATATATTCCCTTAACGTGGCAGGAACATACAGGTAGCCCGCCATCATCTTTATGACCCCCCAAGTGGGCGTTGTATTATAACTATCTTGTTCCGCTGTATCAAGGATTGAAGTCTTAATATATCCGAATTCTATACTTCTCCGAACGTGTACCCTATCACCCCAAACTCTTTCCTGCACGGTCTAACTTGGCGTACCGGGAGTATCCGCTAGAAATTATTAGGCCAAGATATCTCTTAGCTTGGATCCATCGCTAGTCTTGAACCCTCGGGCTTATAGGCTTTATAAAGTAGTCGAATATATCGATAGCGCGGCCTCTAGAAGACGTAATATTTCAACGGTCGATCTGCAGCCGCATTTGCAAGCTCCCAATAGGGCGCTGACAGGGCACCTACTTCCAGTCCATTACCCGGCGAGCTCCCCGAGCAAGATGACGCCCGTATCACCTTGATAACACGCTGTACCTCAAACCAATAACTCCGCTATACATTGCTTCTTAAGCATCCATTTTTCATGTCTCGTTTTTTTTACAAACCGTCCCACCTCAACGACCATCGCTAAATCTTGCAAACAGAAACTGTAAACAATAGCATACAACTGACGACGGACTGCTAACGCTGCTTTCTGTGTGGCCTGTCGTGGATGTGATGATGTTCGGCTCGGCCCCGGCGAAGATTCCGGCCCGTACGCCGTACGTACATACGCTCATCAGTGCCGAATCGGCGGGTGACTCATGAGTTCACTAGCCTAGAGGTATATTTGGTGTCCTGTTTGTTGCTTGATCCGCCGTCCTGGTTAACCTGGTAACCTCTTCATACGATGGTGGTAGCGGAGCAGCGGCGGACGAAGTCGGAGGCCGTGCCGGAGGCTGTAACGGAGGCGGTGGCGGAGCAATAGTGGATGATGACGGAGTTGGTAACGGAGGCCGCGACGGAGCCGAGTGGCGGTGGCCATGACGGGTTCCGTCGAGGGACTGGACGATACGAACAAGCAAAGACCAAAGACGCCCTTCAACCACGTATTTATACAAGGCGAAAATGATCCAGAGAAACCAAAAAGAAACAAAAAGTGTACTGTAGAGGAAAAACTGCGTCAAGATGTAGCCTTGTTTGGGCTTGTTCTGTGACGATCCACAACTATTAGCGAGCAATCTGCTACCATCGACATAATCCCAGATCTTCTCCGCTCTTGAGTGCGCGTAGTCAATGATACCAATTATCCAAACACCTCCGTAGATTACAAGCCAGGCCCATAAAGGTAGCCCCCAGAGCGTCAAGCCTAATCCATTCCCACAGGTTGGGATCGTTGTGCTTGGCAGTTGAGAGGGTATAATCGTTTCAATGGCCGTTGGAGTTGTAGCCGGGATCTCTAGAAGTATAAGCGTACTAGCAATCGTACTAGTAGCCGTCATAACAGTTGTACTGAACATCGTCTGAACAATAGTCGGTGTAGGCGTTGCCGCCATTGCCCATTGTATAGCCGGTGCCATTTTGTCCTGTAGTACGCGGTGATAAGAAGGTTCCCTTCTCTAGACGAAGTCCGGTGACGAGACTGGAGACTTATATGAAGCCTTGAACTGCGACGGAGGGCAGGGGAGAGATACAACCGCCGGATTCTTGTCTGTCGTGATGTAGGTAACCGTGGGTGCAAGCCTGAGAGTTGTTAAGGTTGAGGGCCGTATCCCCAGCTGTTGGTGCTGACCGTTAATGTGCACGTCTTTGTCTCCGAGCCACCACTCGCAGTGACGGTAAAGCAGGTGGCTACCTAATGTAATCCCTGGAGGTGGAGGTCGGGGTTAGATGGTTTTACTTTGTTAATTGGAGTGGGTAATGTGAGGGAAACTTACACGATGGTTGGCGAAGTTGGTTGCCGGAGGAAGAATCGAGGAGAGGGATCCAGCGTAGTCTAGAATAAATACACCTTGGGACTTGAGTGCTGAGAAGTGGATGGGTGGGTGGTCTGGTTGGAGAAGGCCACGGGGCAATTTCAGCGTTGCAGATGCAAATGGAGGTATAAAAACCAGGACCATGTATTCGGTTTCTTGCTTGACCAAGTAGGCGCATGTACTGTGCATGTACAGGTTTTGGGTGCAGGAACAGCAACCCAAACAAGTCATGATCCCTTCGTTAACCGTCATAAAAAAGCCATGATAAAAACCTCCTCCGCGCTTGCCGCCCGCCCTCTTTCTTTCTATTCAAAGCAGACCAAGTACATGATGCTGCGCTTCGCAATACAAGATGCCATGCTATGCCATGTATGTGTATGCCAAAAATGACGTTTCCTCGTCCAGACGGTGATAGTTGTTTGTTGATTGAGGTTTATGACAGGGGGATTGCGGAATCTCAGATCGTTACGTGGCCTGGGACGTCGTAGTGACTTTCAAAGCTTAACTTCAAAACATGTCTATACGACACGCCCGAAGGGGTTTTGTCGTTGCCAGGGCTCTGCTATCTGGATCTGAAGTCTTGGTGTCGGTGGTGTAGAGCAATCGACAATCTAGCAAAATAAGTTTCGGTTATGCAAACGGGATGTAGCTGGATGAAGGATAGTAAAACAAGATGATGATTGATGGGATGGATGGTTGTGGATGATCAGGTGCACGAGGAGGTGCACGAGGAGGTGCAATCACCTCAACTTTATACCACTCTCAACCTGCTGCCAGTTGAGCCCAATTCAACTAGAGGTACTCTTTCCCTGCGATCTGCTTCCAGCCTTCCTTCCGTTGCCGCCTTCCTTTCCATTTGGACTCTTGCCCGGTGTAGTAGACGCTGTTTCCTCGCGCTCGGTTGTACTCTCCTCGCCTCCGTGTCCATCATTTTTAGAGGTAGTGACTTCCGCACTACTCTCTCTCCACTCCCTAGCCCTGGCCGCAGCCATCATGCGTTCCTGCACCCAGCTCCAAGACGTGGTGTATCTCGATCTCGCTGTCGGTAGGTCTTCAACCGCGAATGGCAAAATTGAACCAGAGTAATGCCAATCCCTTGTGCGTTCGATCTCGATGTTGTCGTAGTACGGGCATCGGTGGGCGAGTCGGACGTGGCTGATGATGTACTCGTAGGTTGAGTCTCGGTCGAAGTCGGTTCGGGCTTTGTCAGTTCCCTGGACTTCGGGAAATTGGGCGGCGCACCAGTTGATGTTGACGAGATGGCAGCATTGACGGTTTTCTACTATCCTGCAACGGGAAATCCAGGGCGAGAGGACGTACTTGAGTTGACACATCGTACTGAGATCGGGGTTCGGTTTTCTGGTGTCGTGAATTTGTCTGCTTAGAACGTTCTGATCGTAGAGTAAGTTGCGGGTGAGGGCGTCACGCGTGTTGAAGGATCGAAGGATTTTGAGGAGAGGAATTGGTTATTGGTGATTCATCTGGCGACGGATCATTATGGGTGACTGGAACGGTTGAATAGGGGCGAGTTTGTTGTCGCAAATAAGGTGAAGGAAAGGAGTTGGACGTAGTCGTGAATCTTGATGTTCCTTCACTTGCAACCCCAAGTTTTGGTCCGATAATGGATGGCCCGTCCGATGTAGCTGATCCACAGGAGGTCGGCCATTCTTTTAGACTTCGGGAAGGGACCGACAGCACATCTTGAGATGACAGTGGCCGCAATGTTATGCATCACTCTCAACTCTTTGTGAGAACCTTGGGAGATAAAATAAAGCTTGTCGCTCATCGGTAGCAGTAGAGCACAATAGGAACTGGGGCGTAGCGTCGAAGATGGGAGTCAACACTGCAGTGACACTCGTCAATGTTTTTACCACCAATAGTTCTTATGGATGAGAGGGGAGAGTCGGGCAATAGAACAATGGCCATTCAACCTTAATCTAGTGATTTCAAGACCAGAACGTACTCACCTGGAAGTGACTCCTCGTTGACATTGTGAACAATGCGAGGTCAACACTGCGTTGACACTCGTTAACGTTTGACCGCCAACAAGTTTGATGAACAAAAAAACCGAGAAAAATGGCTGACATGTGATCTCTTGGAGCTTTCAACGGCCCCTGACATCCATATCTCCGACATGACATGAGCATGTCGGTGATTTCCTGTTCACTTTTGTTGACATTGCGCCATCAACTCCGAGCCAAGCATCACGGAAAACCCTAACCCTTGCGCTTCGCAGATCCCACACAGCACAGCGCAACAGGGTCCTCTGCGTCATCAGCCAAGACCCTCTTCTGCCCCGCGCTTCCCTCTCGCCTCCGCCCGAGTCGTGTCGCCATCCTTGTCGATGTTGAAGCTTCCCCAGCCGCATCACCTCTCTCCGAAAGCAATTGAACTCTTCAAACCTCCTGAAAAAGCCAATTCAAGTCGCTTGACTTGATAATCAACAACAACTCTCGAAAGAAGCCGATGCGGAATATCCTCACCCGATACCCCGCCCTCACCTCACTCGCATCCGCATCCGCATCACGCACTCGCGCTCTTGCCAACAGCAACAACAACCTGTTCAACCTCAACCCCAACCTCAACACCAACACCGCCCTCACCACCACCGCCCTCACCACCACCCAACCCGCCGTCCAAAGACGCACCTTCAAAATGACCTTTCCAAAAACCCAAGAACCCGCCATCACCTCCATCACCGAACTCACCCCCGCCACCTCCAAATGGCTCACCCTCCAACAAATCCACTACGTCGACCAAACCGGCAAGTCCCGCGTCTGGGAGGTCGCCGCGCGCAAGACCCGCTCCTCCGCTCCCACCCCCGGTTCTCCCGGGGTTGACGCAGTAGCCATGTGCAACGTCCTCCTGCACCCTTCCCGCCCGCCCGCCACCCTCTTGGTAATCCAATACCGCCCTCCGCTCGACGCTTACACGATCGAGTGGCCTGCTGGCTTGATCGACGAGGGGGAGACGCCCGAAGAGGCTGCGGTGAGGGAGTTTAAGGAGGAGACGGGGTATGAGTGTGTCGTCAAGTCTGTGAGCCCGATTCAGGCGGCGGATCCGGGGATGAGTTCGGCGAATATGGTGATGGCTACTGTTGAGGTGCACCTCAAAGAGGAAGACAAGGAGGGGGAGTTGCCGGAGCAGAGACTGGATGCTGGAGAGCATATTGAGCGGGTGGTGGTGCCCATGGCGGAGTTGTATGAGCGGTTGGTGGAGTATAGTAAGAAGGAACGGCATATTGTGGCGGCCAAGTTGTTTCATTTTGCGCATGGGATGCATCTTGCGACGACGGAGAAGTATGGGGTTTTTGGTGGTGGGAAGAAGGAGTAAGTCTAGGGGGTGGTGGACTGGTGGTATGGCTCAGCCAGCCGGGTTGAAGGGAACTGAAATGGGGACGGAGAGGCATGGTAGAGGTACCCTCTGGGCCTCTGAGTCGAGGGTGAGCTGGGACCGGATTCCGGAATGAAGGGGTTAGGTAGTAGAGGTGTATGATGACTATGATGTTGGGTTGTGTTTACCAAGACGTTGATAGACGGGGATGAGTTTTGAGATGGTGTTCTATCAGATGGTCGGGAGCCGCAACTAGAATAGAAAGATTGAATGAGTGTGCACGCGAGAATCTCATTGTTGGTTCCTTTGATGTTGCAAACGGCCCGTCCCGTTCATAATGATGTGCCTTGCTCACTTGGGTGCGGCCCAATTAATGACTCCATATCGGACACAAAGAATAAAGCCAAGCATATTGGCAATCAAAGATAGCATCGAAAACCACGTGTTGAGAATCTCCCACGAAACACGACTGATTGTCGCAAGGAATTACACGGATTACCGTGACATAAACCAGGGGGAGATCTCCAGTGCATCTCAAGTTTCAAACAAAACGAGGTGGCAGCATGAATGCCAATGCGATTCGTCCATTATTCCATATGCTTTGCCTGACATTTGACACTTGACACTTGACAGTTGACACTGACAACGAAGCCAGTCATTGATGATGATGCCCCTCAGTGACGCAATGCTTTGATGTTGTGTCGCCAAAGGTTGGAAATGGGAAGCCCAAAACAGCCCTTTGTGACCCAAACGGCCGTCGACGTGCAGTGGGACGTGGGTAAATTGCGGGGACCTGCAGCTGGATGCAAGGCGGGGCGGGGGCGGCCGGGGGAGCACGGGGAGCCAAGGGGGGATCCGATGCTGCTCTCCCGGTCTTGCATTCGTGATGAGTACGTACTACTACTGTACATGTCAAATTGATACGATGATAGGCATTGAGGGCTTTGTCCTCGGTGAGAAATAAATAGAAACGACATGTTCGGTCGGGAGAAGATCATTGTCGTGGGGTTGCATGAACGACACCGCCGTGCTGTCGTGCAAAGGAACAGAGGTCAAGGAGGAGGCGGTAAACAGCTGAAGGCTGAGTGAGGGACATTCCAGAGTGGATGATTTGGCCAAAAAGTGGATGAAATAGGGAAAGCTGACGGAGGAGCTCCCCTCTATTTCGGGAGGACCCCCCCCAAAAAGGGGCTACGTTTATATTCCAGCGAGTCGTGAGTCGTGGCAGAATGCGGGATGGATGGTTGCCTTGCATTTAAACACTAACAGTATAAAACAATACGTAAGGCTGATGATGATGAGGGATGATGAGGTGTTCATCTCATCACCATCCCAAACATGGCAGATTGCCGGACAGTTTAACCCAAAAGTCCGAGCGGTAATAGAAACCCCTTGATGAGGATCTGAGTCCCGTCTCTTGGATCGAAACAGAGACAGGCACCCGTAGACCGTAGTGGCGGTGACCCACTTGGTTAGCTTACTTACTCTCAGTCTAGAGGGGGACTAGCACTCTGGAGATACGGAGAGATGGAAAGTGAAATATCGAATGCGATTCAAATGTGATTGACAGAAAGAGAATGAAAGGAGGCTTTGAGCATGCATGAACTGTCTTGTCAGTCCATTGACCAAACAAGGCCAATGCCCACTCTTTCCACGTCTTTCCATCAAAGGTCAATGTTTCAACTTTCCAATGCGGGAAGCAATCGGAGGCAGTCAACTGGACAAGAGCGAACAAGAGAACAAGAGAAAGACCATCTGCACTGCTGCACCACCCGCCTGCAGGGTTGAGGTGCGCACGGGTGCCATGGTGCCCATGAACCCGCTGACTCCACTCATGGCCATCCACATCCACGCTGTTAGTGCGCGCATGCGACGGTTGGCCGGCAGAGACTGTTCGGTTCACATCTGTTAGCTTTACCACTGAGAAACACATGCAAATGCTAACAAACCCGAAGAACGCCAAGCCCACTCCCCCAGCGGGCCTCGACCTGGGGGAATTCCCAGTGATCCCACCGACACCGCCCGACCGACTCGGACGACATTCCTGCTTCATTCCCTTCTCTGGTTCTTCTTGTCCTGCAACAACACTCCAGTCCCAGCATCACCAACCGCCGACGACGACCATCACGACACCCGAGACCGACGGCGTCGTGTAATCTAGGTAGGTTTCGACTTTGCGACTGTCGCAGCCTGCCTTTCGACACTTTCAACCTACAGCAGCATAACAGCGATTGCAACCGGCTGGCAGCCAACCAACCGAACGCTGCAGCCAAAAGAAGCAAACCAGCCCCCGAAAGAGTCAGCTTGCGACGCCAACAATCAATCAATCAGAACCCGGCATAACAGGAGAGGCCCCGTCGCCTTTTCTTCCCCCCCGATCTCACCTCGCCCGGTCGCGCAGGTCCTTTCCCGGCCTCTGTCCCTCCAGCTCGCTTCGCTGTGCTCTTCGACGACGTCGGCGACAACGCCTTTTTTTTTTTTTTTCCCTGCGTGGTTCGAGGTTCCTCCTGCTGTCGGGTAATGCGTCACCCTCATCCTCCATCGCCATGACCCAAACTGCTTCTACCGAGAACACCTCCATCTAACGCTGTCCAAACCTTTTTCCAAAGAAAGACGCGAAGGAAACGACGACAACCGCCATCGATCAAATCAGTCTTTTACGGCCTTTTCCATTCCATTTTTCACGCTCAACTCGCCTTCAACTCTACGATATACCCTCATTTCTACGCCACGCACGCCTGCATTTCCTTTGCATTCACCTTTTCGCATCCCGCATATCGCATCTCGATTTTCTTCACGACAGCGACGACCGACGAGTTCTTTTTTCCTTTGTTTTCAAATACTACAACAACCACCAAATCAACACCAAAATCATCACATGAAAGCCTGCAGACCGCCATACCAGATCGTACGACGATAGAACTTGCGAAATGGCGGCCGACGTCCCGGGATCACCGCTCGCCAAAAATGCCACGACCGAGGAGGCCCTGGCCTGGTACAAGTCTCAGTACGAAGAGCTTGAGCAGGAACTCAAGGAATTCCAACAGTCGTCCAAGGAACTCGAGGCCGAGCTGGAAAAGGACTTGGACGCCGCCGATAAGAGAGAGCGCGCCCTACAGCAAAAGGCCGAGGGATTATCCTACGAGGTAGAGGAATGGAAGGTATGTTTGGCTCTCGTTAGGCTCCCATGATGATGATGATCCTGTGACTGTGATGGATGTGACCCCCAACACACCATTCATTTCAATTAGCGCCACACCCGCCAAATGCTCCCACCACCCATCTGACCTTTCCCCTCCTACGCTAAAATGAACATCTGCTGACCCGTCTCTTCGGCTACAGAGAAAATACAAAGAATCAAAATCAGAGGCAAATGCCGCGCAAAGTGCGCTTGAGAAGGAAATCACGGCTCTGCGCGAGACCAACAGAACCCTTCAGCTGAAGCTACGCGATATCGAAGTGGCCAACGATGACTTTGAGCGCCAAGCCCGAAACACGTCTTCCTCGCTTGAGGACCTCGAATCCAAGTACAATGTCGCCATCGAGCGCGCCGTCATGATGGAGGAGGAGATCAAGATTGGGGAACAGGAAAGAGAACGGCTACGCGTCGAAGCCCAGCGATTGCGCGAAGAATTGTCCGACCTCAAGATTGAGGCCGAGATCTTGCAGTCCAAGCTTAGGAAGCACCAAGCCCGTGGCCATCTCACACAGATCACCACTACTATCGCCCCCGCGCCCGCTTCACCGCTGTCGACCGCCAGCTCGCCCTTGGTTACCACTCCACCCGATACCAAGTCCCTGTCCACGATCGACACCTTGTCCGAAGTGCAAGATCCACCATCGCCGCCCATGTCAGATGCCTCGTTGGGCAAGGGTCTTAGGGCATCTAGGAGCACCCCCGTCAAGCAGACGGCTTCTAGGCCAGGAGGGTGTAGGACACCCAAGACATCCATCTCCAAGTCAGCGGCGGCCAAGTCGTCAGCACAGGCAACCCACAAGGCGAACCGGTCCATCAGCGAGAACAATATCACGCCGAAGCCGAAGCCACTCAGCTCGTCGACTTCCTCACAAACGAACCGTCCTTCCAATGGCCGCTTCAACAACAACAGCTATCCTATGGTGCGCACGCCCTCGTCGAGGCCCTCTGCCGCTAGAGCCGCTGAGAGGCCACGGGCGCCAGTGCACAGGATTCCTCCGTCCAACTCCCTTACCCATATCCGAACCCTTACCGCGCAGATGCAGAAACTCGAAGCCCGTGTTCACTCTGCTCGCTCCAAACTTCCGGCTGGTCCAGCGCAGACGCCACCTAAGCAGTCGCCGCGCTTCAACGGAGGCATTGGAGGCATTGCCGCCTCGGTAGCCATGCGCGGGAAGAAGCAGCGGGCTGGGGCCTCTACGCCCAACCTGCTAGAAGACGACAACGCGTCCGACATTTCCAACACGCACAGCAACCCTGACTTTCGCAGTAGCACCTCGAACCTCAGCAAGCACATTCCCCGACTTAGCACGTCAGGCGTGTCCCGTATAGCGTTCGGTCCCCTACCAATCCGCCACCCCGCCTCCGCCGCCGCATCGACTACATCTACCAGCACAGCAACCGCTACCAACGTCGACTCGGAAGTCTCCCGGCCCAGCAGCCGAGCTAGTTCCTCGAGCTACGCGCGGCCCATCAGCCGAGCCGAGTCCCACAGCACTGCAGCATCAGGGTACATGCCTTCATCCGCCTCACGGCCAATCAGCCGGACCAGTCTACCTGGACATGGGACGCGAACTCCTGTAGGCTCGTGGCCACGCAGCTCGGGGACACTGAGTACATATGGCCACGGCCCCGCCCACAGCCAAGCGAGCATCAGCTATAGCACAGCGGAGGAGGACGAGCTGACGGATGATGGGCGGCGGGAGTTGAGGCCGAAGACGACGCCAGCGAGGAGGAGGACGGGGACACTCAGTGCGCGCGACGCCCCTGATCATCATCACACAGGTATCCCGATACCAGGTAGTGGAGGGAACAGGAGGCAGAGCGGCAGTTCGAGCGCGAGTAGGTCAAGTGTTACAGGCAGTTTGAGTCTGAGGAGGCCGAGTAATGCGGCGGCTCTAGGGCACGGGCATGGACATAGTGCGGGGTACGGACATGGACATGGATCGGTGGGAGGGGGGACGACAGTGAGAAAGGTGGTAGATTTGGGAGAGACTTATTGAGGGTTGTTATGAGGAAGTGACGAGGGAGATTTTTTGGAGGGGAGGAGCGGAGGAAACAGGGATATCGATGATATGGATATGGCATGGATATGGATATTACTTGGAACGGTGGAGGAGGAACCAAGAGGAAGAGAATTGGGCAGAAAGAGAAAGAAAGAGAATGGGAATGGGAATTCTGATGGACAGGAGTACGGACTACTGGCTTGCTTGGTTGCTTGCGGTTTGTGGTGGTTTCCATCTCGCCTTCCCCTTCTACTCTACTCTTCTACTTTTCACTCAACTTCCTGCTTGCTGCGCGACGCGCAAGAACACGCTACAATAACATACAACAGTTACTACATATTTTTAGTTTTGCTAGGTGGCTACTATCGAATTAGGTCCCCACCACATTACAGCTTTTTCAGTTTGTTTTTTTAGGGCACACGTTTCTTTGGAGGGCAGATATATCGTTCGTCAATGGAAGAATATCTGACACACACACACGCAGCCCTCCCTTTTCTATGCACACAACCTTTGGGACGAGAGTGACGATGATGGATGCCCGTGGTGATGGAGGGGAGGGAGCGTGGTTGGTCTTGAACTTCAAATTGCTGTATTGCCTATTCATTGACTCTTTCGATTCTGTTTGTATGGGCAGCTTGAGGCTGTCGTCAACTTTGATCATACATATCTACCTGCTGTGTTTTTTTTGCTGTTTGTTGTTTGTTGTTTGTTGTACGAGTTGATGATGGAGGAGAGCGATAGAAGTACTAGAGGTAGCTTACCTTAAAACACAAGGTTGAGACTAGAAAATAACATATCAAGATGAAGACCTGACAACTTGACAACGGGGGTGAACATTTGGAGTCCATAAAGCGAATTTCTAAAGCTAGGTACCAACGTCTCTTTGGACACACGAGTCCTGAGAATTTGACCCACTGATCTCAGCCTAGGTATTAGCCCAGCCTCAATTTTCGGGTACCCAGCCCGGTCCTAACTCAATCCTTCTTTCCCTGCCTTTACCGTCCTTCTCGCCGACTCTCGTCAACACATTCCATACCTACTCCAGCTCCCATCTTCCTCGTTCAACTCTCTTGACCTCTCTCATCTCCAACGCCGATTTATCCCTTGGAGGTATCTAGTGACATCACTCCGACCTCCCATCTTTCTGACCTCCCATCTTTCTGACCTCCCATCTTTCTGACCTCCCAGCCGTATCCATATCCATAGTAGGTATCTATACCCCCCATCAATTCGTAGCACCCCCATCCACAACCTCCACATCATCCACCTAGCGTACCTACCAGTTTACTCACGGCTTACTCAAAGGACTAGCACCAGGTGGCGTCGGCGCCCTAGGCGGTACCTCACTCGGCCCTAGGAATGAACTGCTACGGGGACCGGGAGGCGTAGGTGCACCTCCGGGGTAAGTTGGAAACCGCAACGGACTTGGTTCTCGCAGAGTCATGGTTGGGATGTAAGTACCCGGGGATAACGTATGAGAGGGGGGAGTGGGCGCTGTGTAGAGGGGGTAAGGGCTTGGGGGTGCGTAGGTACTATTGCTAGTGGTTGTGGTTGTGGTTGTGGATGGGGTGGTTGATGTAAGGTAGCTAGAGAGAGGGGTGTAGGATGAAGTACTGGTGCTGGTGCTGGCGCTGGTGCTAGTGCTGGGAGCAAGATAACTAGAGGTATACGTAGAAGCGCTCGGCGTACTCCCTCCCAAGTAAGAACTCGGCGTGCTGCCCCCCCAGATAACTAGACGTGCTCGTATTCGCCCCTGAGGCTGGGTACAAACTCGGCCCACTACTCGATCCATACCCCGAGGTACTTGATCCGCCGTACGAACTACTTCCCGCTAAATACCCGGAGGAGCTCGAAGTGGATGTGTAAAGGGTAGAGTACCCGATGGTGCTGGGGCTCGGTGCTGATGAACGGATGGAGCGAGAGGGGGAGTAAGGGATGGTGGAGGCGGAGCTGCTTGTGGACGTGGTGGTGCTGGAGGATAGGTAGGAGGAGAGGGGGGAGGTTGAGGGCTTTTTGGGGGAGGACATTGTTGGGGTGGTTAATGTGGAGGGTAGATGGGAGATTTGGGGTTTGTTTTGAAGTTGAGGGTCCGGTTGGGTGTGTGGCTTGTTAAGAACCTTGTTAGAAACCTTGATGGGAGACGAAGGTTGAGTACGAGATGTGTTGGTTCGAGCGGGCCAAGAGTCTCCTTTTAACCCTTTGTCTACGTTGAGGAGGTCGTACTTGAAAAGGCAGAAGCCGGTTCCGAGTAGTCATTTGGTAATGCCAAAGGTGTGGCTCGTCAAAGTGTTGACATCTTGATGATACACTCTCCTATGTTTGTCCCCCTAGACAGTCAAGTGCAGCACCCAGGAAACCACAAGACCAAGGACACCGAGACCGAACCAACCAAGTAAACCAAGACATTCTGGGTATAAACACTATCTGTGAGGAACTATCGGTCTATGTAAACAGAAAAAAATCACCTCATATACACACTTTGGGTCGGGGTAGGGCCATATTCCTAGTAAGTAGATGCATGCGCCCATCCACCCCAGACCTCATCATCCCCGTCATCAACATCATCCAAAATGCAAGCCATAAAGTAACCATAACCAATTTGTTTCGTTCGTCGCTTTTCCCAACCAACCGTAACCCATAAGATCGTAAAGAGAAAAACCAACCTGAAACATCCTGATGAGCCATGAAAGAAACCTGCGTGTTCGTCTGTCATTCTCATGGAGAGTCTCTTCCTTTTCCTCTGCTTTTTGCTTCCACACAACCTTTCTCTTTCTGTTGGTCAACTGTTGAGACCTTTCTGTTCCATTGGTGCCCTTCGCACCTCCCGCACCTCATCTGCCTTTTCTCCTCGCGGCGAGCAGAGGGTGTCGCATCCTTCGAACTGCTACACCCATCACACCTCCTCTCCGCCGTCCTCTCCCACCTCTTTCCTCCACGTTCTCTACCTCTAGGGGGGCCTACCATCTCAGCCTCAAGTCGCTTCACCTACCTCTACCTCAGCAGTGTAGGTAAGCTTCCTTCAGCTTCAACAGGAGTCCCATGCATCACACAGGACTGCTACCCCCCTAGAACCACACTCCCTACCAGCGAATCTTCACCACCCAACTACACCGACCATAAGCCCTCTTGCACCAATCTCCCACCCAAAACGCGAGGTTAAACAACTTCTGCGGCACCACCGCCGCCGCCTTGGCCCCCGTCTGGCCCAAATACTTTGCATACCCCTGCTTCCCGCTCTTGGGCTCGGGTAACTTGCGTGCCGCCCTACTCGCCTCCCTTTCTCTCCTTTCCTTATCCTCCTTCTCTTCTCTTCGCTTCATCTCCCTTGCCTCGCGGTGTCTGTTACCCGTTGTCGTGCTAGTAGTAGCGGTGGTAGTCGTCGTGGCGCTGGTGGTACTAGTCGTCATGGTATTCGACCTATCTCTTCTCCCGCGCCGGCCGCGCCCGCGCACCGTTTCTTGGTCGGAGTCGTCGGAGTCGTTATGGAGTTCGCCTCTTTGCATCGCCAGCTCGAGCGGGTGCACGGGCCGTTCCATGTCGGGCTTCTTGAGCGATTCGCGCGTGTAGTGCGGGGCCTTGGGCTCGACGAGGGTTTCGGTTGATGACCGCCGGGAGAGCGAAGGCGAGGGCGGCTGCGCGCGATGGTGCGGGTTGACGACGTCCGGGTAGAGGTCTTCGACGTCGTCGGAGTTGGGGTCGACGAGCGTTGCTTGGGACGGGTTGATGCCGAGACCGGGGAAGGGCTCGGTTTGGCGCCGGTGGTGGGCGACGGCGCGGAAGGCGGCGGGCCAGAGGAAGTCGGCGGGGGAGGGG
>RANY01000701.1:0-19199 GCA_009805235.1 Neurospora pannonica FGSC 7221 | reverse complement strand
AAACCTCTTGCATTCTAGTACATTCTGTGGGGACTGAGTCAACTGATTTTGTAGAAAGGAGTAGTGTCCTTAACAGTCAGCCTTCTGTAATACAGGGTAGGCAAGGCAGTTACAAGGCACAGTACTAGCCACACGTTAACACTTATTAATTATTAAATTTATTATAAAAAATAATTGTAATAGTCTTTTAAAATATAAACTCTTTATTTAGTAATATTATTAGTAGTATTTTTACTATTTCTATTAAATAGGTTTTCATTATATACTTTTCAATAAATAAAAAGAACTTATTTTAATCTTCTATATAAAAGTTATTTATTAGTCTATTTTCTAATCTAAAGTATTATATTAATATAATTATACTATAGTAACTATAAAATATAGTAAAATTAATAAAGTATAAATTATTATTTTATTTAATTAAAATAATTAAGTAAAGACATATTCTAAACTAATTCTTAACTAGTTTATACTTATTATATTAAAGTCTAGTATTTGAATAGTGCATTCTAAATGTACTAAAGTATAATTAGTTCCGAACTAGTTCCTAACTAGTCTAGTAAAATCTTTTTATTTGCAATAATTGAAAATAGTCAAAATCAATTGTTAAGGCTTCCGAAGTCGGCTGGATTGTGCTTACGGTGTGGGGCGATACCCTTGTCGCAGTCTTGGCGCTCCGATTAAGGGCCGAGGTCAAGGGCATATGTGAGGTGACCCGGGCACTCTCAACAGGCCCCTCTGCCCCTGAAACAGTCCAAGACAGGCAGACCCTGATGAGAGGGATTGCCATGCCATCCCAAACCAACCCGGACGTGGGTCCCGTCAAGTCCAATCGGCGCGTCCAATTCCGCCAAAGGGATTCTCGAACCATTCAGGGGATTCATCATTCCATTCTTCCTCTTATGTCAATACCCTTCAGGTAGCCCATCTCCAACTTCTACGTCTCCGTAGAGGTCCCTTTGACCCATTCAACATCCACGATACCATCACTCAATCTCTACCATCTACGACAAGGTGCGCCCAGCTCCTCGCGACCACACGCGGACAGGCAGGATCCTGATATCACCGGCGATAATTACCTTTCATCACCCGGTCCACTTATAAAGTCGAATTAAATCAACCGGGCGCGCAAAAAGACCTTGACAGGGACTACCCTTTTCGATTCGATTTACCATCATCATGGCGCGAAGACCGCACATAGCCCTGATGCTCGTCGTCGGCGTCATTCTTTTTGTGTTTACGACCTACATGCTCTCCTCGAGTGGCTCCTCGGGGGCGGCACAGCATTCAGAGACTCTCGATTTGGGCAGCGGTAGCGGCAGCGGAGACCACAAGAGTGCTAGCCACGACGGCAGCAAGCCCGCGTTTGGCATATCGGATGATATCCTCAAGGGCGGCTCTATCGCGCCCAAGCTGGAGAATGCGACGGCCAAGTATGTCTACCATGTCCATGGTTTGTAAATGCCCCTCTCGCCAGGCATCATTTCGCTAACCGCAATAACCACAACAGAGCAGAACTAGGCCGCGCTTCCTGGCGTCTCTTCCACACTATGATGGCGCGCTTCCCCGAGACCCCGACGGCCGAAGAATCCTTGGCTTTGAAAACCTACATCCAGCTATTCGCCCGCCTGTATCCCTGTGGCGACTGCGCGTCGCACTTCCAGAAGCTGCTAAAGAAGTACCCGCCGCAAACGAGCGGGCGCAACGCGGCGGCCGGGTGGGCCTGCTTTGTACATAATGAGGTCAACAAGCGACTCAAGAAAGAGCAGTTTGACTGTAACAAGATTGGGGATTTCTATGATTGTGGCTGTGGGGAGGAAGGCGGTGCCAAAAAGGAGGGGGAAGCTGGAGCTGGGGGAGCGGTAAAGACAAAGGAGGGAGGAGGGGACCTCAAGATGGATTGAGGGATGAATAGGAGAGACAAGTTCATACTGTAGGGAGGTGAGAATTATGCATCGACTGCAAGTGACGTTGAGCGGCTTGTGCCGGTATGCCCGGAGTCTGGACGGGAATGTCTTAGACATTGCACGCGTGATACCGATACCGACTGGTGGCCTGTCGCAACTCGGATGAGCTCAACCCGAGGGAGGTTCCGATTCCAGAGCGCTGAGCATCGGTCTTTGTGGTCACCAACTACCTATGTGCCGTGGTTGGAAAAGGTCGACAAGCAAAGTGGTTCTGGTCAATGAAAGGACCTGGCGATTCCCTTTGTTGTCTCGTTGATTATCTTGCTGTAGATACATAAACCCGGTTAGACAATATCGTATCCTTTTCCGATCCAATTAAATAGAGAGCCCGACGATGACGTTATCCGATGGAGTCACATCTCAAGAAGATATTGATAAGATAAGAGCGATAAGAGCATCAACCCGGCTATCGCACGTGATCCATTTAAGCCAAGCCGTCTGCAACACGCGTGTTTGGAGCTGCCTTGAGCTGAGGGGGCCTGAGCTTCCACTCAACTGGCCGTCCCGCCTTCTGATGGGCCCGCCTTCGCCGCCTTCGAGGTTCACCTGGAGTTAGAGCTTCCTTCAGTACACACAGAACTGACAACCTAACCATAACGATTCCACGACTCCACGACTTTGCCCTCTCGATCTACACTACGACGAGCACCCGACCGACTGTTCACGAGACTGTCCAACATCTTAATTGCGCTTTACGTTAGAACGACAACCGCTCGATAGTCCCGTCATCATGGAGTTTGGAACTTCGGGCGTGCTCAGCGAAGGTGAGCTCCAACTTCCATTCGGCGTCGCATTCTGTGTCAAGCCATCACCCATCACGGCGTCACCACTAGCTACATGTCAACAACCTCCCAAGCCTTTCCGAGTCTCGCAACTCCCGCCATCAACACCATACCCCCTCCGCGGTTGATCGCAGACGACACATGTTAACCGCTATTGTCCCCTACAGATGGCATCCATGTTGACATGGACAGGTTGAAGAAGGGTGAGGTCAAGTAAGTACACCACACTGCGCCGCCCATGGTCCCAGTTCCAACCCTACCTATAATGTTGTCGCAAGTGATGCGCATGAACGAATGAATCAGTCTGCTAACTTCCTTGTCTGTTAATAGCTTGGGTACCTCGATGTAAGCTTCCTCCGACCGTCTGCCCCTCCCTTACGGCCCAAGCCCCTCGACGATGCGACAGGATTTCGGTATCCATACAAGAAGCAGCAGCGATGTCTGACGAGCTTGATATAACTATAGCATGGCGGTCACATTCAAGGACGGTGTTATTCTCGGTTAGTGTCTTCCAGTCAACAGCACTTTACGCCCTGAATTCCGGAGACAGAATCATTGATCGCAGGCTGACACCTTAAACAGGTGCCGACTCCCGTACAACCACAGGCGCCTACATCGCCAACCGCGTAACCGACAAGCTGACCCAAGTACACGACACCATCTGGTGCTGCCGCTCCGGCTCCGCCGCCGACACACAAGCCGTCGCCGACATTGTGCAATACCAGCTGGGACTGTACCACATGGTCAACGGCAGGCCTCCGACGACACAGACGGCGGCTGCTATCTTCCAGGAAATTGCTTATGCCAATAAGGATCGGTTGACGTATGTTTTGTGGCCCCCTTCCCATAGCTCTCCTCCCCCCTACCTCTTCTTCTCTTTTTGCATTTCCTCTTCTATTTCCCTTCCGCTCCCCTCCCCTTCTCTTATCATGCACATGTTAGATTCCCTGCTGACTTTTGCATTCCAACAGCGCCGGCCTCATTATCGCCGGCTGGGACGCCCGCCACGGCGGTCAAGTGTACAACATCCCGCTCGGCGGCTCCCTCCACAAGCAGCCTTATGCGATTGGCGGTTCGGGATCCACGTACATTTATGGTTACTGCGACGCCAACTGGAAGGAAGGGATGGAAGAAGCGGAAGCCGTGGCGTTTGTCAAGGAGGCACTCAAGGAGGCGATCAAGTGGGATGGCTCCTCGGGAGGTGTCATCAGGATGGTGGTGTTGACGGAGAAGGGCGCGGACAGGCATTTGTATTTGCCTGATTCGGATTATAAGGTGAGGCACCAGTGATGGGATCCCGAAGAATGGGCTGGTGGGCTCGTGGAGGTGATGGTCATCTGTAGCTTGAAAGGGCGGATGAAATGTGGGAGGAGACGAGCCAAGGGTCCAACCTCAGCCTTTGCTCAAGAGAGTACACCAGAGAAGGTGTGTTAATACGAAATGATACACAAGAAGACAAGAAGTTAGACCACGGTCTTGATGGCAGAACAGATTAAACACAACTGTTTCCTGCAGGCTAAGTACTTGGTACAGCTGGAAGTGGTCCCTTGTATCCCAGAACATGTGGACATGTTTGTCTTGATTCATGTTTATGAACGGGACTTCTTATACTTGTTTGCATATCCTATCATAGCTATGCCGTTGTGCCCCACTATGGATGAGGCGTGGCGAACGGGAGGTTGGCGATGGGTGTGGTTTGGCGTCATAGCTATTTATTACACGAGGGGAGATCCAACGATATGATAACATTCTTTTCGCGCAAAAGCTACCGCCGTTATGGTTTCGGCTGTTGCTCTAGGGAGTTCTTCACATCGTCTACCTACTACTTCAAGCCAAGCAGATTAAACAGATAGCCTCGATAAGCGCCAGCGGTCGAAGTGAAGAGTTCAACTGTAAGTGTCCAAGGTAAGTAAGTAGAGGAAATCAACCCGCCAACGTCGTCGTCGTTGCTGCCACATGACTCGCCAACGATACCAAGTCTGCCCATCAGCATACCGAAACATAGAGGTACCCATCAGCGAGGTCGGCGGCGAGCTTGTTGCATCAAACGGTTACAGGAGGAGCCCACTTGATACGCCAATCTTCTATTGTACGTAACGATATCGATACGTGGGATACGTAAATTACTCAAGATGCCTTCACATACTTATCCCAGGCGTTGTCGTCGTCCGGCTGTTGTACGAGGACTAGATACCTGCTGTCCTACCTTTCTAGGCCGGCTGGATATGGCTTCGAATTTGAGGCAAGGTAAAGTGTTTGGCAGTGACGTCGTCGGGTAGGTAATGTTGTCGACGCATCTGTTCTCAATCTCGTCTCTCCTCTCATTCTCATTCAAATGGCTTCCACAAGAGTTTCCAAGATAACAAAGGAATGACCATCACCGCCAACTAACCGCCCTTTAACCCATCCGCGGTGCTGGACGTGGCGGGCAAGCATACAGGTAACAGGCGGATTGTTTGCTGGCAGCCTAGCCTCCCGTCCCATGGCCAGTGCCCCCGTAACGGGGCGTTGAATGGGCTGAACGGCAATGGCGTCAACAGCGGCATGGCAGATAGACAACAAAGACAAGCGCGATAGCCAAGCAAGCAGTTGAGCGGGATGGCGGTTAGCGGTCAGCGGTCTGGGAGGAGGTTGGTCAAGTTGGTCAAGTTTCTTGCAAGTTGATCACATACCTATGCTCAGAAGTTCGTGTGCTTCCACTGCTTGTTGTACAACGCATAGCATGATGAGGCGCACGACATTACCGTCGACGATGATAGGCGCATGTTGTTGTGTTTGATAGAGATGTGGAAGCGTATCATGTCTGGCTAGGTGTGATTGCCATCCCTCAGCTGGGATGCCCCGATATTATTATTTATGTTGTTTCATCTTGGAGAGGTTTCAATGTTTACTCGACTCGCGCGCCCACGTGTTGATGTTTCGCTTTTGTGGTTGGTGTTTTATCCCAGA
Organism: Neurospora pannonica FGSC 7221; assembly: GCA_009805235.1. Classification (NCBI taxonomy): domain Eukaryota; kingdom Fungi; phylum Ascomycota; class Sordariomycetes; order Sordariales; family Sordariaceae; genus Neurospora; species Neurospora pannonica. Next base: position 13,501 of record RANY01000701.1, on the reverse strand, counting down.
AAGGGTTCATGGATGTTTGTGAATGAAAGTTACGCCTAGGAAGTTCAGCTGAGGTGCTAGTAACACTGCACTGTTGTCATCACGGTATGATGTATTGATACGCGTAATATTACAATACTACCCATCCCGCGTACGGCTAGACACAGCCCCCTAAGGGCTAAGGTAGCGACCCCGTAGCGAGTGCCCACCAAAGCTGGAGCCCACCGGGAAGGAAGCCCCCACTCTGGCGGGCGGGCGTTTCGACCTGATGCCGTCCCGATACCGATTAGTACCTTACCTTAGCAATTACCTTAGCTACCTTATTACCTCATCTGTTTCCGCGGTCCAACCCGACCATCCAATTTCGACAAGTCTTAATTGACCTGAACTTTACAAGTTGCGCTATCGCCTACCGCCATCGCATCAATCCCGCAGTCAAAGAGTTGACACTCTGACTCTGTTTGCATCGACACCGACACCGACCTCAGCCTCGACATCCATCCATCCATCCATCCACTCCTCCAGCCAGTTCCGACCACAGATCACGACCCGCTAAGCGCCTCCGATAGCTTCTACTCCAACACCCGACCGCAATACGACGACAGTTCCGATAGACGCCACGACAACAGACAAACACCAGACACCAGACGCCAGATAGACAGACAAGACAAGAGACAAGCAGACAATGCCAGTATGGCTGCTCTAATGGGTGACGTCTTTACCGATACTCCGCGCTTCCACGACAGGATGCACTCTCAACACTCCTCCCACTATCAAAGCCCCTCGCACTCCTCCTCCTCGCCATCAACAACCACCTCGTCCGCGGCCGCCACCCGTCCAAGGACGACGTCGATTCATAACCCTCAGTCTCGCCCGACCCCGAGCCCCAGGAGGCAGGCCTCCGCAACCGCTACTACCCCAATCCCACGATATGCTTCCTCTTCGCAGCAACAACACCCTCAAGGCTGGATCGAGCCCACACCAAACACCGATGACGCACACGCAAAGCATCAACAGAACCAAGAGTCCAGTGGAGGCGCCTCCCGTTTCCCTTCCCCGCCTTCGTCTGCTTCTCCAAACAGACCCCTCCGACAACAACAGCAGCAGCAGCAGCATGGCGTCCTCGATACAAGTTCCGTCCACGACACGGTCCCTACACCAGCGCATGACCCGTCTTCGGCTTCGTCTTCCACCGCATCATCTACCAGCACCGCAGCTACCGTAGTCCCCACCGACCATTCTGGGAGTGGGAGGGGTATTCCCTCTCCGGCTCCGGACGCCGATAACAACGGTCGCAACTGGAACTCGTCTGCCCAGCCCAGCCACCGCACCGTTCCGTCCAACAATCTCCCAATCGATGACCGACCCAACACCCCCAGTGCTCGCACCCTCAACTACCAACAAGCTCACCAACTCCCTCCTCCACCCCAGCCCAAGGTTATCAAGATCCGCGACCTCCGCCATATTCAGACGCTCGTTTCGCAAGATGGCCACCCGCTCTCTGCCTCCTCCGGAACTGGCAACGGCATGCTTACCGACGACCCCCCGCTCCAACAAATGCGCTACGAAATCAGCGGGATGCCCATCTCGGATATCATCGAAATGGTGGCGGCACTGTTGACCAAGATCACGACGACGAACGACCTGCAGCATGACGCATTGCAGAGGAATCAGGTGCATATGAGGCAGGCCGAGGCGCAGGCGAGACACCAAGAGGAACGACAACGACGAGAGAAGGAAGGGGAGGAAAGTAGCGGGGGACGAGGCCGGACTGGGAGCAGTAGCGGAGGGACAGGACCTGGGAATGGCGCAGGGAGCAGCAGAGAAGTCGGACACAGCTGCAGCAGCGGGCACATGTCCCCCCTCTCCTCTTCCGTCCTTGCCTTCCACGGTAAGAACGTGCCGGCCATCACCATCCTCAGCTACCTCACCCGCATCCACAAGTACTGCCCCACCACGTATGAGGTCTTTTTGTCTTTGCTGGTCTATTTTGATCGCATGACGGAGAGGGTTAACGATATGGTGGTCAAGAGCGAGGAGGAGAGGAGGAGACGACGCCTCGAGGAGCAACAGGCCCGACAGGAACGGGAGAAACAAGCTGCTGCGGCGGCGGGTTATGAGAAGGGGACAGCGGACGATCCAGATGTCCCTATGCGGGATACGCCTGATGACGACAAGGGACACGATAGCGACGAGACGGATTCGGATCTGGCTGATGATGACGACGAAGAGATGCCGGATGAACCTAGGCAAGGTGGTGGGAGCGGGAGAACGAGGGAAGAGGAAGAGGATGAACAAGCGACCCCCCCCCCCCCCCCCCCCCCTCCTTCCCCTCTGCCTGTGCCTCTACTCCCCTACCCTCCCATCCTTTCATCAATGCTGCTTTTACCCTCCCTCCTCTCCTCCACCCTCCCCTCTTTTTGGACCAAACATCCAGCCAGCAAGTACTAACGAAAACGATCCAGGTTGGCGGTCTTCCCCTGCCAGAACTCAACCACCTCGAGCTGCAATTCCTTCTCCTCAACGACTTCCGCCTGGCCGTCCCCGTTGAAGACCTCGAAGCGTACGCGACCATGCTCGTGGAGTTCTACGCCAGGGAAGTGGTTGCGCAAACGACACGCGGAAGACCTAGCGCTTCTGCGAGTTCTACTGCTGTTGCTAGTTCGAGTGGTGCTGGTGCTTCGGCGGCGGAGTAGAATACTGGTATTGCCGATAGCGCAGTCGAGGCGACAGAGCGATCAAGCTTATCAGAGAGTGGGGAGAAGCGTCGTGGGCGAAGACGGAGAGGATGCGGAGGGGTTGGGGGTTGTTGGAGAATGTCAAGAAGGAGGGAGAGAGGGAAGTACCTGCTCTTGGGGTTGGAAGAGTATTTTCATTGGTGACAGAGGGGCAGGAGGTACGGGAGGATTTAATTGCTGTTCGTGGATGCGAAGGACCTGTGATGGACACCGTCTTGCCAAGCGGAGAGGGGGATACTGGGAGCACGTGTGGTGTGTCGAGTGTTGCTGTGGTACCATCGTTGTCGTTCTGTTGTTGATGTTGTTTTTGTTGGCCAGCAGCGGTTCTCTCTGTCGGTTGATGATGTTTTTACTACTTGACGTTGTCTGTCTCTTTCTCGTTGTTTTCTTGTCCCGGACCTACCTACACACTACTACAGCTTACAGCTTTATGGATGACGGCATGATCAGTTTCAGTTTTTCATTGTCATACACTACTTCTTCTTTCGCTTTTCAAACGAGTTCGCTATACATAGACATTTGGCTGGTTTTTGGTCTCTCATTTTTTCGAACTTTCGCGCTGCTTCTACCCTTCTTTTTTTTTTTTTCGATCCTTTCTACTTTTTGGTCCCTTCATCTCCGTTTCATACGTTCTGACCGAGCCAGTCATTCTTCTGCCATGGAGAACAGCGCACCATAGGTACCTGGCCTCTGGACATCAAAAGACAGCGCCATATCTTATCACGAGCGATGATGGAATTTGAGTCACCTTCTTCATCTTCATCTCCGTACGGAGCAGGACTGGTTTGATGAATGAATAGACGATCACTTACGTTACCTTGACCACCATGAATTAACATGAGACTCCGTTGATGACTCTGTTCTTATCCTTTCCAGCCTCCTCCCCACCTGTCAACTGTCAAAACTCAAAACAGGGGACTCCTCGCAGTAGTACACTACTATTTCGGATTAGTTTTACCCCGACGTAGCATCGTCTTGCGGCGTTTTCTCAGTCGCGACAGGCGTCTAAAAACGGCGGGGTGGCTTGGTGGTTGGCGTGTTGCCGCTCGCTCGGTACATAACGGGTCGTGTGTCGCAACCAGGCTCGTTTGGTTAACGCTCTTGGCAAGCACTCGGTTATAACGGCATGTTATCAATTTAATTAAATCCGTGGTTGATATCTCGTGATTTGGTTCTTGGCGTCTACTCTTCAGTTGTGTTTTCAGCGTTTCTGCGAGAGCAGATATGAAGGTTTCTTCGAGGATGGGAGGGAGGGAGACAGGCGTGAAGAATCTTATCTGGAAACAAATGCGAGGTCTTCGGTATTGTTCGGATTCGGACCACTCACTCTTTAGAAACTAGATGATGCTCGTGCTGATCACCACCACCACCACCACCACCACCACCAAGTTGTGCCTACAGTGTAACACTGTACTTAGGTGCATCACTGCAATGTGTGACAGTTGCGATAAGGCTGCGTACACGTGCGATCAGAAGGACATTGACTTGAACGGATACGGAAGCACGCGAGAAGAAGCTGAAGGAGGAGGATGACACTAAGGACCCTGATTGCTTCCCGCACGCGAGAAAGATTCAGGGCATTCGAGTTCCAAACAAGAAGGGTCGCCTCCTTGTTTCCCGCTTGCGCGTTGCGACTGCCACCGTCGTCAGCCAAGGCGTTGCTCTCCTCATGTGTTCATGTACAATCGCCATGTCCGAGCACTCTTCCACTTCTTTTGCTTTTGATGGTTGAATATATTTTCATACGGTCCAACTTCTTTGTCGCCGCAATGCGAGCCAAGCAAAGTCTCTAGCTTGATAGTGATAGACTAAAAAAAGAGAGGCAACGGCAATGGTTGGCGCCAAGCGGCATCGGGACCGAGTTGATTGGGGTGTTGGTTGTGCGCAAGCGTCATGGCAGTGGCGGACGGGAATACCCAGAAAGGAGGGAAGGAGGGGAACACAAAGTTGGTTGTTTTTGTTGACCAACAAGCGCAAAGGAATGATCAAAGTCTTTACTGGGGGGCTCGAGGGGGGGGGGGGTAGATGGGGGTCAAAGACTGGGCTGGATTGGATTTCGCAACTCAAAACTTCAAGTCTTTTGGGGTGAGGATCGAAGAGATCAACGGCGAGTCAGAACCATATCCCAAATTCCAGAACGGACGAGACCTGTAGACCAAGCTCTTGGGTCGTGGTCTGGTCTTTGGAGATCGAGGTGAAGGCGAATTCCTTGGAAGGGACTGAAACACTGTTTGAGAAGTGTCGACTTGTACGTGCCTGATGCCCGAGGGACGGGCTCCCCACGGGGTTGATCGTGGCTTCTGGGATCTGTCTGGGGAAAAGGAGAGGCGTTCGAGATCAAAGCAGAAATCGAACTTGGACTTCACTCGCCTACACAGTACACATCGACAAGACACCAGGAGTATCGAAAAAAATATCAATCAGATGTGAAGAGCTCGAATGACGGTTGAGGTGTTGCCATCAGTCAACCATTCACTCATCGAAACCGGGATGACAGGTGAGGGGTAATTGACACACCCGCAAGACCCCAAATCATGCAAGTACGACCGATCTTTTTTGCTGATATTCACTCTTTTTCTCACCACATCCACAAGAACTCTCCAATCCAGAAAGGTAAGCAGACCGAAAAATGAAACCGGGGACCCAGATATTCGTCCAATGCATGCCCAACATGTACGGAAAGGGACACAAGCTGATAAGGTGACCGATATCTCCAGAACCAGACAGACATATCTGAAGGATTGGAAAAGACAAAGACCCGGCGTCTGCTTAGTCGACCTTCGGTTCAACAAAACCTCGAAAGCCGAAAGAGAACAGTGAACTGTGGAGTACCACACATGGCTTTGAGATCCCCCCAGTCACTCTCTCTCCACCTCCCCACAAAGAAAATACCACCCTTCCCCCCTTCCCCCGCATATGAACCCTTGAAAGGCTGGGGTAGGCTACTGTGCCCTGCGCCAAAGTCTCCACAGATTGGCGAGTCGGTGGCTGAAGCCGGCGAAGATCGACGACATGCCGAGACGGAGAACAAGGCAGTCACTGGCAGGCAAAGAGGACTCGAACGAGTGAAACTCGGGAATAAGGTCAAGGATCCGAAGAATCAGGCCGGCCAAGAACATTGAAGGTCAAGGTCAAGGACCAGCCAAGCGGACTGGATTTCCTTGTCAAAGTGGCAGGCTTACATACATGTACACAGTCCACAGTCAGGACTACGTTACACCACGGGTTACCATGTGTGATAAACGTCTGGTATAGCCGGACGGCCCAAGAACGACCACTCACGAGCTCATCCCGTATGTGCGGGTGTGGTACAACCTCACGGATGTGAGAAGGAATACTGCCCAGGTTGTACAGTGCCTCGAATGCCCCCGAAGTTTGCCGAGTGCGTACCGATGATCCCTTCCTCAAGCCGTCTTGGTCTGGCCCGAGCCTACAAGGTAGTACGCTGAGTGAGATCCATGGCGAGCAAAAAAGACGGAGGCCAATGTTCAAGGACCATGGAAAAACTCATCCTCAGCGAAAGGCTGGGGTTGGAATCCGGGGACTGGGGGTGATGGAGACTAAGGGGAAAAACGTATATCTTCCCCAGGTACCCCGGATTTGGTGTTCCGTCTTCGTAGCCTGTGTTATCCCCGTTTCTCTTTCTCCTTCAGTGTTCCTTCTCTCCCTCACACCCAACATCCTAGAAAGTCAACACATCCTAGGGGGCTTGCTTGGTGTAAGTCATCAAGCATTCAATCTCAACCATGGGCATCAGTCCAGACCGAGACAGCAGCGGCACTGCCGTGTAAGTCCAACCTTCCACAAGCCATCTCCTTTACCAGGCTACCCCCAAGACCCGTGTCACTAACAGCCACCCAGAGACCCCAAAGGCGCCGCCGGCTCCCACATCGAACAAACCTCCTCCAACCTCGAAGCCAACATCAACCTCGAAGCCAAGCTCAAGAACCCACTCGAAGGGCTCTCCCGCACTGAGCTCCTCTCGCGCGTCGAGACCTTCTGCGCCGAGAAGAACCTAACCGAGCACCTCCCACTCTTCCGCAAGGGCGCTTTGATTGCCCAGTCCCCGGACAACTATGCGTCCATCACCGGCCCGGAAGCCTTGGACGAAGAGGAGAAAGCAGTCCTTTTGAAAGAGGTCGAACACAAGTGGCGGCTGCCGGCAAGGCTGTTCCTGACGATTGCGACTTGCTCGATTGGTGCTGCTGTCCAAGGGTGGGATCAGACGGGCACGAATGGCGCGAATATCTTCTTCCCAAAGTATTATGGTATTGGAGGGGACACTGCGAGGGAGAAGTTGCTTGTTGGATTGATCAATGCTGGGCCTTATATTGGGAGCGCGTAAGTTCCCTCTTCTCGGCCCCTACCGTGGAGGAGGACCTTGCTTTTCTCGAATTTCTTGGAGTGGTCGCTTACTGACTGACATTAAACAGATTCATCGGCTGTTGGCTTTCTGATCCCATCAACAACTGGATCGGTCGTCGTGGTGTCATCTTCGTCTCTGGTCACTTCTGTCTCTGGCCCGTCATCGGTTCTGCTCTCTGTCACACATGGCCCCAGCAACTGGCCTGCCGTCTGCTGATGGGTATCGGTATGGGTGTGAAGGCATCAACGGTGCCGATTTATGCTGCCGAGAACTCGCCTGCTTCTATTAGAGGTGCGCTGGTCATGTCATGGCGTGAGTACTCCCGAGTGTTCCTTACTACAGCCTCCCCCCTCACACAAGTGATGAAGACGCTAACACCCTTCCAGAAATGTGGACAGCCTTCGGCATCTTCTTGGGCACCGCCTTTAACCTTGCCGTCTTCCACACCAGCCACAACGTCAACTGGCGCCTCATGCTCGGCGCCCCCTTCATTCCCGCCGTGCCCCTGCTCCTGCTCATCTATCTCTGCCCCGAGTCCCCGCGCTGGTACATGAAGAAGAACCGCTACCCAGAAGCCTGGAACTCCATGGTCAAGCTGCGCAACCACCCCCTCCAAGTCGCCCGCGACATGTTCTACATCCACTCGCAATTGGAAGTCGAGCACCAGCTCCTCGCCGGCTCCAACTATGCCAAGCGCTTCGTCGAGCTCTTCACCGTCCCTCGTGTTCGCCGCGCCACCCTCGCCGCTTTCACCGTCATGATTGCCCAGCAGATGTGCGGAATCAACATCATCGCCTTCTACAGCACCACCATCTTCAAGGATTCCGGCTCCAGCGAATTCCAAGCCCTGCTTTCCTCCTTCGGCTTCGGTCTAGTCAACTGGCTCTTCGCCTTCCCCGCCTTCTGGACCATCGACACCTTCGGCCGGCGCTCTCTACTTCTCTTCACCTTCCCGCAAATGATGTGGACCCTGCTAGCAGCCGGCCTCTTCACCTTGCTCGACATCGGTACCGCCCGCACCGCCCTCGTCGCCTTATTCGTCTTCCTCTTTGCCGCGTTTTACTCCCCCGGCGAAGGTCCCGTCCCCTTCACCTACTCGGCCGAAGTCTTCCCCCTCTCACACAGAGAAGTAGGCATGGGCTTCGCCGTAGCCACCTGCCTCTTCTGGGCTTCGGTGCTGGGTATCACCTTCCCCTTCTTGCTTGACTCTCTAGGCACCGTCGGCGCCTTTGGGCTGTACGCGGGCTTCAATCTGGTGGCGTTTATTGCTATCTTCTTGGTTGTGCCGGAGACGAAGCAGAAGACGCTTGAGGAGTTGGATTATGTCTTTGCTGTTAAGACGAGCGAGTTCATGTCGTACCAGTGCACTAAGGCGCTGCCGTGGTTTATCAAGAGATGGGTGTTTTGGCAGAGGAATGCGAAGCTGGAGCCGCTTTATGAGTTTGATCGGGTGAAGGAGGCGGAGAGGGAGAGGAGGGCAGAGGAGGAGAGGAGGGCAGAGGAGGAGAGGAGGGCAGAGGAGACGGGGGCTGTTACTGCTACCGGGACTGAATTGGATGAGAAGAAGGGACTGAGTCATGTGAATGCTCCTAATGCTTAGACGGGGGATAGTTTTGATGTGCTAAGACGGTTAGTCTTCGAGATCGCCATGTTGTCTTTAGATATACCGTTTTTGTTCATCTTAGTTGTAATATCCCTTTCCTATCGCTCCTTGAGTCCTCGTGCTGTACGCTTCTGATACCACTGTCATTTTGGGGTGCGCCAAAGCTTCCCCTCCGTTAACAGAAACACCGTCAAGCAAATAAAGGAAGCTTGATGGCATGTCGTGCATCTCCAACTACCATTCCTGAGGTCGGCTACCGGTGATTCGTCGATGCAAGGAAGCCACTGTTTGGCTAAACTTGGCGAGCTTTGTGTAGTGGTTCACGACAGAGCTGAAAGATGAGGGGTCTGGCTGGCTTCGTTTTGACCTTATCGTCCACTAGTAAGTAACGGGTAATGGTTCCCAGTGCCCCTCAGGTACGTCACTGACAAGTGGAACCTTTGTTATCAGTATTGTTATCAAGACCACAGATCTATAACACCGGATGAAGCCAGCATCAACGGCCCTTTGGGAAGTTGAGCCGTTCAACCATCTTCGCAATGATCACCACATTGTTCACCGGCTTCACCATCTTAATCCTTGTCGTCCTGGTCGTAGGAGCCCATCTTTGGCTCCGCTCCCGCAAAAGATGGACCTCCTCATCGCCGTCTGTCGACGAAAAGACACCACTCCTTCATGACAGCACTGTTGGTCAACAAAATGAAAAGATAGATGAAGCAACAATCGTTCCCTTACCGGACTTCGACTGGCAAGCGACCGAGCCACTGAAGTTCAGACCCTTCAAGCCAAAATATCACATCACTATGGGTACCGCATCCCTTACTTCATGTTCCCCTCATGTTCATCGCCAACCACTAACACCCCACCCATCACCACAGCCCTCCAAAACAGCACCCCCTCCGACCTCATCATAATGGACAACAACTACCTCTCCCGTATCCGTTCCCGCCAAGAGATACTCTCCCTCCACGCCTCCGAAGTCATGGGCGTTCTCCCCGAAGGCCACGCCGCCGTCAAGGAGCTATACACCTACCTCCTAGGCGAATACCTCCCCGTCCGGTATCCGACCATGTTCCGCATCGTTTCTCCCTATCCCGGCTGCCCCAACACAACTTCCCAAAACTTCATCACCAACTCTTCCTTCCCCCTCTCCCCGCCTCTCTCCGACCCCCTCGACTGTTTGAAGATAATAGCCCAAACAGTAGAAGACGATTTCTTCCTCCTCCTTCCCTTCCCCAAACCCAACTCCCCCACCAGCGAGATCGAGCACAAGTGCGTCGCCTTCCTAAACCTGCACCCCTCCGGCTTTTCTCCCTCCTCCAAACTCGGTCTCCCCCTGTCTCAAATCCACGCCCCCGTCCCCTCCTACGAAAAAATCGGTCCGTCAATGGAACGTTTCTTCACCCGCTTGGCCACTGATAAACTCGTCAAAAGAGTGAACTGGGGTATTCAGTTACATCCTGACCTGTACTCCCCTAGTGGCAACCACGTGCATCAGGAGGATTTGGAGACGATGGAAGAGGTCAGGGAGTTTGGGGATGAAGAAGCGGAGAAGGCGAGATTGAGGGTTGAATTGCAGGGTGTTTGGAGACTGAGAAAGACGGGAGCGGTGGTTTTTGGGTTTAAGACTTATTTGTATGGACTTAAGGAGGTGAAGGGGGAGGTTCTGGAAATGGATGATGGGGGGACGATGAAGACGGGCGAGGCATTGGCGCAGGCGATTGAGGGATTGTGGGAGGGGAATGCGCCGGGGATGTGGAGGTATAAGGGCGCGGTGAGATGGGGAGGGGCGGTGGTTAGGTGGTTGAGGAGTTGATGGGCGGGAAGGTCTGGTAGAAATGTGTGATGTTCGTTTTTGATCTGGGATGATTTGAGAGATGGAAGGAGTGATGGTGGAGAGGGAGTAACGGTATGACAATTGATAACCCCTGAATAACACCACCGGTGTTCGTCAGCTCCTCCACCCCAACACCCACCAACAAGAAGAGAAAGGGGGCATCATTTTTCCCTTTACACTTCTTAACCCCGAGCCATCCGCCGAGAGACAGGGTCCCTGGCGTCTCACACTCGTCATGAATGGTACGACGCTGAACGACGACAAACGGCCAAGCCAGCGCTAGGGGATACCAGCCAATCACCCCGACCGCTCCGTTGGTAGGGGTCGACATCTCCGAGATGATCTGATAACAGCTCGGCGTTAACAATGACAACATCTTTTGGCTTTTCCCCTTTATAAGTCGACTACTTGCCTCTTTTTTCGATCTGATAATGAAGTATTTCCCAAGACTTTCGTTTTTTTCTGCATCTCTCGTGCTTGCTTTTGTTGTCTTTTTTGTTCAGCTTTATACTTCAAATGCCCATGGATAGCGGCGTGGAACAACCACAGACAGATATGGCTTCCAATGCACTCAAGAACGTTGTTGTGGTGGGAGGGTCATATGTTGGGAAGGTGAGTTCAACCCTTCTGGCCCACGGTATGAGATTTAGGGCAAAATGCTGACCATCCCCCCAAGACCGCAGCCAAAGAATTAGCAAACCTCCTCCCGCCAACTCACCGAGTAAGTCTCATCTCCCACCCCGAACACAACACCACGAAACAAGATCTTAACCAACTAACCACCTCAACCTCCAGGTCATCCTCATCGAACCCCACACCCACTTCCACCACCTCTTCGCCTTCCCCCGCTTCGCCATCCTCCCCTCTCACGAACACAAGGCCTTCATCCCATACACCTCCCTCTTCTCCTCCTCCCCGTCTCCCTCTTCCCACTTGATCCTCCCCGCCAAAGTCCTCTCCCTCTCCACCTCCCCCAAAGGCAACCTCCTCACCCTCGACCGGCCCGTCCCCTTTCCCCCCTCTTCCTCTCCCTTAGAAGAAACAACAAAGCAGATCCCCTTCGACTACCTCCTCCTAGCAACCGGCACCCGCCTCTCCGCCCCCGGCACCTCCCCCCACGACACCAAACCCCTATCCACCGCCTTCCTCCAATCCTTCCAGACCGCAATCGCCTCCCCTACCACCAAACACGTGGTGATTGTGGGGGGTGGCGCGGTGGGCGTACAAATGGCTTGCGACCTCAAGGAGCTGTACCCTGCCAAGCGCGTGACGCTGGTTCACTCGCGCGAGCAGTTGATGCCTGTTTATCATGAAGGGTTGAGCGAGATTATTAAGGAGCGGTTTGGGGAGTTGGGGGTTGAGATGGTACTCGGAAAAAGGGCGGTGGTGCCGGAGGCGGGGTGGCCTTTGCCGAGCGAGGAGGAATTGAGGGGAGGGGTCAAGAGGAAGATGGAGGTGAGGTTGGTGGATGGGGGAGTAGTGGAGGGGGATGTGGTGGTGCAGGCTACGGGGCAGAAGGCTAATAATGAGTTTTTGCGGGGGTTGGATGAGGGGGGGAAGGTGATTAATCCCAGGAATGGGTTTGTCAAGGTCAAGCGGACGATGCAATTTGCCGATGAACGGTTTTCGGATTTCATGTTTGCTGTGGGCGATATTGCGGATTCCGGGGCGCATAAGGCGGCGAGACCGGGGAGTGTGCAGGCGGCGGTGGCGGCGAGGAATGTGGTTAAGCTGATTGAGGGGGGGAAGGCGGAGGACTTGGAGAGTGTGGAGGTGCAGCCGGCGGGGATACATTTGACGCTTGGTTTGGTGAGTTTTCCGTATCTCCTGATGAGGTCTTGGGGAGGTGAGTTTGCTGACCTTTTGTGGTGGGATAGACCAAGAACATCATCTTCAGAAACCCCAATCCGGCTGCTGGTCAGATGGAGCCGACATACACATTGAAGGATGAGTAAGTCTTCTTATGCCCCGGGACATGGAGTTTTTAGAGAACATGCAGCTAACTCATGAACAGTGGCAGCGCGGATATGGGCATTGATCGGATTTGGATTAGGAACGGCATCAAGGTTACCGGACCGCAGGAGTATCATCTGTGAAGTAGTACTGTCGAGGGCAAATGGAACGGAAAAATCGGAGGGAACAACCGCAAGAGCTAATTGTCCCGAGTCGGATCAGTATCACCAGGAACAAAGAGGAAGGCGCACCATTGTTGTGTCATCGAGGCATCATTATTGTATTTCAAAACATCAAAACATCTACTTAATCTTGATGCCAGTCTTGCCAAAGTGCTTCTTGGCCCACTGTTCGCAATCGTTAGCACCAGACATCTACTCGATCTTGATGCCAACCTTGCCAAAGTGCTTCTTGGCCCACTGTTCTCAATCGTTAGCATCCACACCTCTCTCATCACCACATCAAAACCCCCGGGATAACTTACCATGTACTCATAAGCCTCCTTGGCCTGATCAAAGGTGAACACCTTCTGGTCAACAACGGGGTGAATGTTGTTCGCCTCAATGGCAGCGCACATCTCCTCCATCAGCTGCCTGCTACCGACATAGATACCACGGACAGTGCAAATCTTGCTCAGCGTCTCGAGGATGTTTTCCTGGGGCTTAGGACCACCAAGGAAGCCAATGATGGAGATGATACCCTCATACTTGATCGCCTTCAAGCTGTGCCCCAGGGTATCCGCACCACCGACCTCAAGGATGTGGTCAACACCCTGGTTGTTGGGAGTGAGCTTGCGGGCAGTCTCGCCCCAGTTCTTGTCCTCGCGGTAGTTGAGGACGTGATCAGCACCGAGCTTCTTGAGCATCTCCATCTTCTCCTTGGAAGAAGTGGTAGCGATAACGCGAGCACCAGCCGCCTTGGCGAACTGGAGACCAAAGAGGGAGACACCACCGGTACCCTGGACGAGGACGGTCTCGCCGGGCTTGAGGGGCTTGAGGCCGTAGAGGGCGTTCCACGCGGTCAGA
>RANY01000700.1:0-20576 GCA_009805235.1 Neurospora pannonica FGSC 7221 | reverse complement strand
GATAAGGAAGAAAAAGGAAGAAAGAGTAAGAAGTGCAACCTCGAAGAGGGCATAGTTAAATACATCAATGCAGCCAATGGCATTGCACGGAGGGTAGCGCTAAGGATGCACCCAATCAGGAGACGCCTTGGCGTTCGCATGGACCAAGCTATGACAATTGGCTGCCAATTGCGGAGTTTGCTGGTAATAATCTAGTATCTGAGACGACGGGAGTCTCCCCTTTCTTTGCCAACTACAGCTACCACCCACGTATGGGCGTAGAACTGGCAAGGCCGTACCCACCAGAGCTGTCTGAGGCTCAGCAAGCGGAGCATTTCAAAGCTAACGAAATTGCGGACCGATTCAAGAGGATACTCAACTACATTACAGCACAGGCAAAGCAGGCTCAACGGCGTTACGAAGACAACGCGAATATCAAACGGTCGGATACCCCGAGGTATAAAGTGAGCGACAAGGTCCTACTCAACATGGAAAACCTTGAGACTGGCCGCCCACACGCAAAGCTTACCCCACTGTTTGAGGGCCCCTTCGAGATCCTGAAAGCGGATAGTCACAGGGTCACGCTCAAGCTCCCAGTCAACATGAAGTGCAGTCCCACTTTCCACGTCAGCAAGGTTAAGCCATGGGATGGAGTGGGCATCCCGGGGCAAGAGACCATCAAGGAAAGGGATGTTCGTGCAAATCATGGTAGGATTGTAAGGCGCACTGATGATGGGGAGGACTCAGTGGAATGGGAATTCGAGAAGATCATTGGCTGCCAGAAGAATGAGAAGGGTCGGTGGGAATACCTTGTCCAATGGGCGCCACCACACAATTCTTCATGGCAGAAGAGGTCAAACGTAGAGATGTGCCCAGAAGCAGTACGGGAGTTCCATGAGGCACATCCGGAGGCGCCGACGCCACCCGACTGGACCGCAGCAGAGAAGCAGAGGAAGAAGGCACTGGAGAAAGTCCGGGAGCCTGAGAGGCCAGTCACAGGGACGAAGTTGCTGGCAGGAGAACACGGAGAGCATGGAAGATACGGGACTTTGAGAAGGTCACCACGGGGAGCCGTGGCGGCTCTAGAGACGTTCAGAGCTATCTTCTGTGGAGGACTGGAGGACTGGAGGCCAGACTAAGCAATTGCAAGAGATCTCAATCATTTCATGTATAATTAGTCAGCCATATGGCTTCTTTTAGTCTGGGGCAGTGTCACAGGGTTAGACCTCTGTGACTATCGTACGTGATTGTCATCATAGCTCACCACTATGTGACATTCACATGCTTGTGCAGGCTGCAGCTGCTTCTGAGACTGCTGCAGCCTGATTGGCCAAGTCCTCCCAGCTCTACATAGCTGGGACCCTACTTAAGGCCAGTCCTCTACGCACAGCTTACGACTGTTCCCTTTCTCCTTCGTGCAATTACACATATCTATATCTANAGGCTGCAGCTGCTTCTGAGACTGCTGCAGCCTGATTGGCCAAGTCCTCCCAGCTCTACATAGCTGGGACCCTACTTAAGGCCAGTCCTCTACGCACAGCTTACGACTGTTCCCTTTCTCCTTCGTGCAATTACACATATCTATATCTACACTCTACCTTTTGCCCGTAATATAATTCGGATTCCTTTTTAAAAATATTATTAAGTATTAATATTAAATTTAATTCTATTTACTTTATTCTTTCTAGTCCATTAAATCGTAAATTAGATAGAATAGCCTAGAGTTTAAATTTATTCTATTCACTCTTCGGGTAACTTGTTTTTTATATAATATAGGCGAAATGCTATTTCCGCTAGAATACTACCAGCTTTTATCGTTTTTCTTCTTATAAAAAATATTTACTTTTCTAAAATTTCGAATTTTCCCGTTCATTATTTGCCGTTCGCTACTCGTTCAGTCGATTAATCGATCGGTCAATAGAATTCGTTAAATATATTAAAAGTAAATAGACAATTGAATTTCGTACTACTACTACTATATATCGCCTTATATTCCTCTTCCTCTTATATTACCCTTCCTAATTAACGTTTCGAGCTCTTAGTTGTTTAGTTTACGCACTTTATTATATATTGTTTATATTTCTCTGTCTATTTCGCTTTTCTGTCACTATTTCACTTGTTAGATCGTCTTTAGTAATCATTTCCGTTCGTAAAGTAAGGCTTATATTCTCATAGACTGCAGTTCAAGTTTCGTTTTTGCCGTCTCTCCTAGTCAAGTTTCTGTTCCCTGCTTTCTTTTTCCTCGCGTCCGCTTAAAAGTCTCATCTCTGGTTCTCCCTTTGTCTCTCTTGATTTGCTTTTCTTTGTGCATGCCGAAGCCCAGTCAGCCCTATTTCGCGTTTCCATTCCCCGTCAGTTCGTTATATACTATCTCAGTCCTGTGGCAGAGTCGTCGTCGTCGTCTCACTGGAGCCTCAAGCATATATTGTGACGAACGGCAGTCTGATCTACCTAAATGAGATAGCTGAAGGAAGTAAACTATCAGGTGCAGTTCGGTGAAGCCAAAAGGTTCACAACAAGTATCGTTATACGTGTCTCTGATGACGATGGTCTATTGACTACTGTCGAACTATCTGACAATCTGAGTTCTCCAGTCATCCCTTTATACTGTGGTGATTCTAGTTACATGTGTCTGGCTCATTGACCGTGAACTGGCTCATGAGCCTTCAGACGTCTCATGAGCTCCTTCACGGCTCATGAGCTCTTGACTGTCTCATGAGCCTGTCTTAGCAGACGTGAGCCCTCCTTGCTCCGATCCTGGCTCTTGTTTCTGGGAAGGTTACACCACCCAGCCTCCACGTGGCTGTTATGTTCCCGGTGGCTTGGTTGGCCCGTGTCATCGCTTAAAGTTCGTAACATATATGCAGTCACACTCAAGACATGTTTGCAAATCAGCCAATCTCACTAACACTTCTAAGTCACGGACTAGGCAAGCATATTAGCAAACACTCCGCCTGCCACGCCACTGATTGATATATCACTTTCGATAAGTTGTTAGAGACAAGGATCTTCCAAGACTTCCTCAAAGACTACCGCAACTACTCACTCGTAATGGAGATGCTCTTTCAGGGAAGGCTACACCTTATGTGGGTGTTTTTCGCTCGCTCTTAGCTACATATACAGCATCTGTCATGGCTTGGTCCATGCGAACGCTAAGGCGCCTCCTGATTGGGTGCATCCTTAGCACTACCTTTTGTGTAATGTCATTGGCTACATTGATGTATTTAACCATGCCCTCTTCGAGGTTGCACTTCTTACTCTTTCTTCCTTTTTCTTCCTTATCTTTAGTTATTTATCGATAATGTCAGATTAATTGTGTGCACTTCCACTTCAAGATCTACGTACGTGACAGCATTTTCCCAATGGGATTGGCTCATATTCCTAGCATTATCCACAAAGCATCTTTGTTATAATGTGAGTAGAAGCGGTAGGTACCTATTAATTGAATCAAAAACAAAGTTAAGGTCATATTTCAGATGTTTTGAAACGTCCTTAGTTGAAGACCTAAAGTTTACAAACCTGAAAGAATGAAACAAACAGTGTATGACTGATCTCACCTCATCCTCACGCCTTTAGTAGTACCTGTATTATAGTATGTTACAATCGTTAATATTTTTCCGTGTTTCTTAGGCTGTGTTAATTATATCTAAGTATGGAAAATATAGATGTTATCATGGCCAGGTCTGTGTACATGCTAAGTCCTTATCTATGACATTTAGTTGGGGCATCCTTATCGCATTCACCGTGTTGTGCTGTTAGCTGCATCCATCGGTTGGACCCACTTCATTCTTGTATTTAACCGTGCCAGCCAGAGCTAGCACTCAACCTTCCTTTTTACTCCTCATAGTTAATTATTTATTACATTCGTCAGGTTAAGCAGTGCCAGCCACTCGCCCAGATCTACATGCCGTGACAGATGTTATACTAGATTTACTTACTAGAAAACTCTCTTAGAGCATATGTAATGGCACATTTAAGCTCTAGTTCTGGTGTCATGGCAGTGCCACAGGTGCATATGCACGTTCAAGTCTACCATCCCATCTGTTACTGCATATAAGGATGTCATCTCTTTCGTCCTATGTAGACTAGCTTCCTTTCTTCTTCTTCATCTTTAGTTATTTATCAACGTCAGATTATTCGTGTCCCTTATCTCGAGATCTACGTACGTGACATCTGGTAGCTAATTATGTCAAGTTGCTCAATAACTATTTACAAATTACTGATATAGGATCTGGTTTATACTATGAAAGTGTGCAATACACTAAGTGCATTACCTCGTAATGCTAAGTCGCCTTGGCGCTATTATATTCAGACACAGTAGAGATACCGAGGGCACACATGGTACCATGTATGCAGTACGCACCTGGCCCCACATGGAATGCAAGGGAGCTGAAAAAAACAAGCGCAAAACAAGGGTACGATATCAGTGGTCAGAAGCGGAAGCTCCGGGTAAGTGCAGGATCCAGGGTCCGTCATGTGTCTCGAGACAGATTGTGCCGGGGATGGCTTCAGGGACATGGCAAACGACGACAACGATTACAAACGCCTGATATTAGAATTCGGTTCTTCCCTCCTAATAATGAAACCTTTTGACTACTAGTACATCATTTGTGATCCTCTCTTGAAGACCGGTCAACCAATGTAGCACCTTCTGACGTGCAGCTTTTCCAGTCGCATAGGTGTAGGTACTGCGTGTTGTATGTCCGTTTATACGCAGCAAACATCATTGCGGCGGTAAAGTCGCCTCAAGCGCAGTAAGGCATTTCCTACGTCAGACGCCAGTGTAAAGGGCCGGAAGAGTCTGCGACGACTTTAACCCCACACAATCAGATAGCCGAGGGATGTCTGGCGGAGAAGTTAAGAATAGTGGACTTCCTCTCGAGCAGAATCCATTTGTTAACGACATGCTCACTTGAACGAAGGTACCAGCAAGGTTCGGGGTGTCTAGAGGTATGGAAATTATCCCAGCATACTGGCTTCTACTGTACATATTCCTTAGCACTTGCCGTTCCACATGCTCTGCGGAGTTGTCGGGTACATGCCCGTATGTACATTCCTTGTAGAGACGGGAGGCAGCTGCCCACTGGGGCTGATGCGGATCCCCCAGAAACCGTGAGGGGGCACAGCTTCTACTGCCCAGCGACGGAACCGCGCTAGCGTGAGGTTGCATGCATAAGCGTTGCCGTCAGCGGCGGGCCATAGCTTTATCTCGACGACATGTCAAATCCGGCAACGATACCGCAGACGCTTACGTTCATATTGATTCACTAGTGAAGGCCATCCCAGATCAGATGGTGGACGTCGCTGATTTTAATTGATTTGATTTGCTCTTGCCATCTAGGCCGCTACCTATCTCATTGCCGTATAATTGCCCATCCCACCCCGTTCGATTCTGAAGTCTCATGATTTGCCCCAAATGAATGCACAAAGAAACCTAACTAGACCCTTTTCGCCCTCGCTTTGTATGCCCATACCACGAAACCCAGATGTGACAAAGGAAAGTTGTGACTGCGCCGTACTTCTATGCTCCTCCGTTAAATCCTGCCAAATGGTCAGCACACGAGTAAAGCTATGCGACATGGTACCTCATCTTCCACTAACCCATCCTGGGAACATCCATAGCCAGAGCCATGTTGTAGGGATCATTGTTGGAGGCGTTTCCATTCTCAAGGATCGAATCCAACAAGGTCTCAAACTGAGCTGAGAATCCGGACTCGGTGCCGAAATCTCCCTGCTGAATCCAATGGGAGAGAGGAAGATTGGCGATGCCATCTACCTCTGCAGCGACTGCGTGATTGCGAGGGAAGAGCGCCGACACTCCAAGTTCAGAATTGTCAGTTTGGCCGGCGTGTCCCTGCTGACGGTGAGGACGCTTGTTGAACCAGATCATGTCGTAGCTAGGATCTGAAAGCTTGGCAATGACAGGGTGAGGATTGGCAAGAGGCAATCCGCTCTCGAGGCACTTAGTGAGCAGGCATAGGCCGTTCATGGGCTGGAGGTTATGCTGAACCAAAGGAAGAGCGGTGCGCTCGAGGTCGTGAGTGCCGTTGGGCAGCTGGACGAGGTTCCAGCCAAACGATGCCATGTAGTTGTCGCGGGTAATCACCCCCAGATGGCCGACAGCATAGTGAATCCAGAGTTGCAGAGTAACCTTCTCCTCCTCAAGGTAGGTGCGGATTGACGAATACACCGAGCACATGAAATCCCATTCGTTGTGGAAGGGATCGTGCTGCCAGAGAATGGTCATGAAGGGCGATCTCTCCTTTTGCGGGAGCTGAGAGAAGAGCGGGGAATAGTACGCTGAAATAAAAGGCAATCAGCATGGATTGTCGACAAGATTGATTCAGATTTGACTTACATCTGAAACCCATGAAGCCGTTGACCTTCTTCTTTACCGCGGGGGTTTGGCGAACAGGTTCGGTGCGCATCATCGTTGAGAAAGCTCTCATTGCCGCTTCACGATCGCCCTCAGCGAGGTCGGCGAACGTCTTGACGATTTGATCGACGCCCGACATCGTGTTTCTGGCGGTTGAGTTCTTGATTGGAGAGCGTTCAACACGTGAGGAAGTGCAGCCGAGATTTTGGTTGCGAAGTTGATGTTCGGGGAAAGGTGGTGGGAAGTTTGGGTGAAGGTGAAAAAGATGAACTGGGCTTTCTTAAATAGGAGACATGGGGGTTGGTTGGTTAATTTGGGTGGGGCGGCTTCTCCCTCCCTTCACTTGACGACCGAGGACGGGGGGCTTGCTGCCTTGGGGGCGCAACTTCAAAAAGGGCTTGGATTACATAAGACAGGGCAGCTTTGTGAACTTGATAAGGAAAAAGTGAAGCAATCTGATCGAATCATGATTCCCTTCCTTTGATTGAAACTAGCATTTATGTACGAGCTACGGATTTTACCACCTCCGTCAAATGTAATAAACGTGCTCCTCTTGCTGCACACCGTCTCGCGGGTCAAAGTTATCCGCAAGCTCCAGACCCTCCCCCCAAAGTGCGGGTCGAGTGAAAACATGGGAGAGAGTACTAAATTGGCGCTCCTGGCTGTGATCAACGGGGATCTGTTAATCAGTTGTTAGCACATCATCGTCATCCGTGAACAGTGGGCAGAATCATACGAACCTGGCGTAAGCCTTCATGATGAAACACCACCTCAGGTTGTCCTTCTACAACATAACCAGGGAATGATGTTGTTATGGCAAAGTCCAACTTCCTAAGGCGAGCCTGCCGTAGTGTTAGATGATTACACTATTGAATCGAGATAGAGGAACTTACCTCTTGCTGAATGGACGTCGGTGCTGGCGGCTGGGCATGTCCACCCTACTCTCTGTCAGTCATGCAAATTTGGTAGTCTTTAGACACGATGAAGTACTCACCTCTGTGTGAATCGTAGCAACTCTCTGATGCTCGCTGCTGATTTCGTCCAGAATAAATTCAGCAGTTTCCGGAATAACCACAGAAAACTTCCGAGGGCCGTCTCGATCACTGTTGACAGACGTATCATCATCGAAGAGGTGAAGTTCCTTGTCGGCGTCAACTTCAAGATTGCCAAAGAACTTGTGCCATGGGGTGCCTGGAACGCGCCTCAAAGGATGGAGAGTATGGTCAATATGCCAGTTCTTTCCTCCAGCCTGCCCCACGACCTCTTGCTTTGACCTGTGCAAAAGATGACCATCCATTACATACACCTCTTTTCCATAGACCAAGCCAAATTCCCTTCCGGGAATCTCCTGAGCATCTTTGTGAATTGTAAGTGAGCGAAGGAGGCGGAATGCGAACTGCTGGCCTTTGTAGGCAGCTTGTTGGAGTCTTTGATCTCCGCCTGATGGTAATCCTCGTTTCTTCTCAAGGAACGAGAGAAAGTTGAGAATTGTGTTTGTCGACTCAATGATGCAGCACGATGCCTTGATGATTCTGCTCTCGTTGCTAGACCCGAACTCGTTGCTAGACCCGAACCAGCTTTGGCGATACTTCGTTCTTTTTGTGCATAGCAAGAGCTTGGCTTCATGGAAAAGACACTGAAGGTTCTCTTCGAGCTCCTTGATTGCCTCTGAAAGAACTGAACGAGAAAGCCTAGCCTGTAGCTGATGGAGTTTCTGACCAATTCATCAGTGACAAGTAAATGAGTGTTTCCAGGTCAGACAGATTGTTACCTGGTACATCACTTCGAGATCCTGGCCTTCCTGGCTAGAGGTACGGTTTTCTTCGAGCATAACCGCTTGCTCTGATCTTCTAGGTTGCATGTTGATGAGATCCATGTCGACAGCTCACGAAAAGGAAGATTCAACAGTGAGTGCTTGAGGAAGCTACCATGCAACCGCTAAGTAGGAGGAGAAATTTTGTTGACAGGGAGTTTCGAAGAAGTGAACCAACTTAGACACAGGTTCCAAAACCCTTTCGAGGGACATTGCCTGTCTCCCAGGTCCTTCCTATTGTTCTCCTGTGAAACTTGGGGCGGAGGTCACTTGACTTGAGGGACATTGCATGCCAAGTTTCATCCCAAGTTCTTCCTATTGTTCTCCCGTGAGAGTTGGCAAAGGTCACTTGATTTGAGGGGCATTGCACGCCAAATTCCATCCCAAGTCCTTCCTGTTGTTCTTCCGGCCAACCTTAGGGCAAACGTCAATTTGAGCAATCACGATAGGGTGCGCAGCTGGCAAGCCACAGAAACAATAGCAAAATGCGAACCCTTCACCGCGAACAATAGGAGGACGTGCTGCGGGAGTAATGGGCCTTTTCTGCCACTCACCTTGAAATTAACCCCACGCAGAGCAGATTGGATTGCCTACAAATACCTGCTCAATTCCTCGGCAAACGTCCCCTCTTCCTTTCTCCCAACACAACACGACGACTCCGTTTTCCAACAACTACCAGTCCTCGTTGTCATTCACCTTCATTCACGTCGATCTTCTTACACTTCGTCTATCCCATCCATTCCATCACCACATCAAAGCACACCTGCAGTCGCCGTCTGCACCCCGCTCTCATCATGTCTACCTTAGACGTTGACACGATCAGCGACATCGCACCCGGTCTCAGCCCTGTAACTGCCCTTCACTATGGCAGGATCCAGGTAATGCTGTTTAGGTCCCATCTGGCCGATTTCTTTGAAGAGGATCTTGTCTATGCAATGGACAACTCAGTGTGAGTCTTGACCCAAGGAAGGTTTCTTTCATAGCTCATAGCTGACTCCTGTTAGTGCCGTATTTGGCGAAGAGGCTTTGCTCATGGTTGCCCCCGATGAGACAAGTATCGCGATTTGCACGTATCCAGTTGGGCTCATGATGATGGAATGGGGAAACTGGGACATACTCGCAGTTTCGCCTCCTCGTAAGTTCACCAAACAGTGGGCCTCCTTTACTCAGGCTAACCAGACATTCCAGCGCAAACCCCTGCCATTCCCGTCGAGAGTGCCTTGAGCATCTCAAACCAAGGAGGTGCTAATCCCGAGCAGCAAGAGCGAAGCTCCCATACCATCGGCGCGACTCTGCCCAACAACTACTTTGAACAGAGCTCGGTAACTCAGAGCAATGGTTCTAGCCGCCCTCGCAATCAGTTCGTTCTCTACTACCAATGGCTGTTGGATACTCTTTTCTCCGAAAATCCAAGTCTCTCAGCTCGCGATATCTGTATGTGAACAAACTCTCCCGTCTTGCATGGCATTCATTAACCATATCTACACAGCTCAAGTTGTTGCGGGCTTGTGGAACAGCGAGCACCCCGCGGCAAAGGCTCGCTTCATGGAACTGGCGGAAATGGAGGTCCGGCGTCACCGAGCTGAGAATCCTCACTTTTACCCCGACCAGCCGCGATTTCCCACGACCGATCCCGTCCCTCCTCGCATGAGATATCCTTGCGAAATCTCGCCCGAAGATCGGCAACGAATTCTGCGGATGCTTGACTTTGTCTGGGAAGAGTCGAACGGCCAGCTGGCTGCCGAAGAAGCCGCAGTTAACGATGCCGTTCAACCCCAACAAGCCGAGGAGGTCGGCCCTTTCCCCGACTACGAGTGGGAGGAGCCCAACCAGATCATTGACATGTCGACCGACTTGTCCGTGGCGCAGGACCCGGACTTCATGATGACTGAGGACGACTCCATGGGATTCCTTCTCAAGCAGGCGTGCTGATCCTTTACTCACGCATGCGACTACATTGATCGAGATCGTGTCTCATTCACTGCCACTGTCCTATCTTCACGGACTAACGCTCCTACTCGCCGACTTCGCATTTGGAGAACCGGCAACACTTGATCGACAACCAAGACATCACAAATAACTCGTGGATTTTCTTCTCATCAATTCCTGGTCAAGCCTACGTGCAGGGAGTGACGTTCCCGAATCACAGCACATCAGGGCGTGTTCGTCGGCAGTGGACAGCTTTCTTTTCTTGACACATTCTATCGGTGCAGTTCAGCAGCATCATCAGTCTCGATCCGTCTTTTCCATCAGCCATTTCAATCAGCAGCTGGATCTCAGTTTTGACATCACCGCAAAGTCACCTGCCTCGAAACTTAATTCCACTTACTTTGTCCTTTCTGGTCCATTGAGTCGTGAACTGGATGGAATAGCCTAGGGCTTGGATTTGCTCCGCTCGCTCTTCGGGTGGCTTTTTTTTTGTACAATATGGGCGAAACGCCACTCCCGCTAGAATACTGCCAGCTTCCGTCATTTTTCTTCTTATAAAAGATATTCGCTTTTCTATAGTTTCGAATTTTCCCGTTCGCTGCTCGCCGTTCGCTACTCGTTCGGTCGGTCGGTCGATCGGTTAATAGAGTTCATTAAATATATTCAGAATAAATAAACAATCGAATTTTGTACTACTATATATCGCCTTATATTCCTCCTCCTCTTCTATTCCCCTTCCTAATTAACATTTCGAGCCCTCAATTATTTAATTTACGTACTTTATTATATATCGTCTATATTTATCCGTCCATTTCGCTTTTCCGTCGCTATCTCGCTCGTTAAATTATCCTCGGTAGTCATTTCCATTCGTAAAATAAGGTTTTATTCGAAATCGTTTCCGTCGTTTCGCCCGGTCCAATTACTATTCCCTATCCCTTCTTTTTCTCGCGTCTACCTAAAAGTATCGTCTATACTTCTCCCTTTACCCCCCTCCCTCCCCTCTTGATTTACTTTTCCTCCTTCCTATCCTCGTAGGCTGTACCGAAGCACGGCCGCCAGTCTTTCCCGCTTCCTCCCCCCGGTCGGTTGGCGTTTATCTTCAATTATCCCAGCGCTACTGCAGATTCGTCGTTGTCGTACTAGCCGACCGCTTGGATAAATGGTAAATGGATGTACCAGTGCCAGGTTTCGGATCCGGTGGTGTTTGCTGCGGACGGAAGGTTATGATGTCCAAGAGCGGTATACTCGCGTTCTCGACCATGGTCCCTTCCCCCCCTCTTTCCGGTTTATCTTGGTTCTTTCTTCCTCCATGAATCGATCCGACATCCGACATCCGACATCCCAAGCCACCCCGTCCTTCGCCTCGCTTGCCTGGACCGCCACTGGTTGTGATGCTGTTGGAGATGTCGGGGGGTTCCCATGGGGATCGTGTTCGCCTTTGCGCTGGGGCTTGGTTTTGAGGGTCGTGGTTTGTAGGATGGTAGACGAGGGCGGGTTAAGCGAGAGTAGGTGGTGTTGAAGGAGGGGTGGGAAGTGTACGGAGTCTGTGTTGAACGGTATATCAGTCTATCCAGAAATATTCCTGCGCAAATTTCGATGGGAAAGCGGTGAATCAAGGAGGGTGGAACTCGGAGACTCCGTCGATGCATTGAGTGGGAATGTACCTCCTCTATAAACACTTACCAGATGGACATACGCCTGGAACATAGTGTATAGTGTTCATTCTGGATCACCTCCTCGAGACCCGCTTGCACAATATTAAGGCAAATAGCCGGCACGTGTATGAACAATCCATCCCACTGTTATCATGCTACAATGACCACAATACTAAGGACCCTTCTCGCATATAACCAGGAAAGTTACTGTACGACGTTTGTATATCTGATTGATTGGCTCGGTTGCCAGAACATACGTACATAGATTCCATCCTTCTGTAGACCATGGAGAAACCGTACGACAAAGCGAACGAGCAAATGGAAAGCTCCAAGATTTGTCGCGAACCAGAATGCCCTTTTTCTTCTTCTTTTTCACTCTTTTCGGTTTCTTTTGAAGCCATGTGATAAAATTGCCTGCGAAGCAATTACAAGACGACAAGAGAAGGAAGGAAGAACACTGCTCCGAGCTGGAGGATTTGAATGATCTGTTAAGCTGACGTGCCCAGTCCCCTGCTCTCTCTTTACCTCTCTTTCCTCAGATAGCTACTGCCGAATTTCATTCCACGCAAATTACATATTCCAGAAGTGACGGAGTCGGGAACCGAGCGACCTAGCTCCCGTTTAGGTCCACAGCGGAAGGCTAAATGAAGGGATTCCCCCAACGATTTCAAAAGACTTTGGCTAAGAGTTATGGAGGCAGTCAGTCTGATTTAGTTATACCCGAGGACAAAAAGAAAATGTGGACATCCATCTCACGGTGAGCTTTGCTTCATGACTTTATCGCTGTCTACAAGTGATCGAGAAAGGCTTACGGGCCCCATCCAAAGCTTCTCCAATATGCCAGATTCAGGTGTTTGTGATTGACTTAAAAAATGAGCAGGACAAGCGTTAATCATGTTAAAAGACAGATCCCATGTATGTTCCCATGTTGTGTGATGGCGGGGTTAGCGTGTCACGAAAACAGGCGGCAGCAACGTGTTTCTGGGTCAGCCGACATTTGAGAAAAATACGCTTCGACGCCATATTAGCAAACAGAGCAGCAAACAGACAATCAAAGCGCAAGGGAGAGGTTAAAATGAGAATCAAGGGAGGATCTGTAAGGCACGCTAAATGATTTAGGGATTACTTTGTGAGGTGTCACTTCTCATAATGTGTAAGCTTGCTGTGAAGCGATTGTGACGGAAAGCTTTTCCTGCAGTCAGGGCGATGAGTTTGATTGACTGGTGGCAACCAATTGCTGACCTACCACTATCCTTCGTCAACTTCATACTGGGTAAGATGCGAATCTAAAAGCTGGTGGAGTTTCTTTGCTGTCAGACTTGTTGCCAGAAATGACATGGAATTTCCGGAAAAGCAAGCCGCTCAGCACCCGGTCCGCGTGTATGTTCGAAAACGCCACAAGAGAGGTTCGCATTGCAAATACCAGGTTTAAGCAATAAGCGACTTGACGAGGTTTGGGCCAGAGCGCGGTGGTGAGATTGGAAGAGAGCAGCATCGGAGATCCAAGAAGTTGTATGCTGGTAATGTACTGCACGAGGCTGCCGAGAACACTCACTGATCTTGCACGGACCCCTTGCACCCTCGATTCTCCTCACTTGGTTTTCAATAGTACACAGTAACGGCAAAGGCGGGCAGCTGGGGTGCGAAGGTTACCTGCGCCAGGGTTTCGGGAGTCTGCGACGGAACCGCACAAACACCCGATCAACCGAACGCCCGAAAGAACGGCACCGACAAAGTGGGAAGAATGGTCGAGACCCCAGTTCTTCCGCCATTCGGCGCCACGTACCTAGCATATGCACACACAAGCCATAACGTGAGAATTCGGTATGCGAGGTACGAAGGTGGAATACTGCGTACATGATGAACCGGCCTTGTCTTTGTGACAAAGCGAAGGGTGAATGTTGCAGAATCTTGCGCTGTCTTACTGCTGGTTCCTAATTCAACTATGTGAAATGTTATGGGGTGAGAATATCTCAGATGATCAGTTTCGAATTTCAAACCCCTGTCATACCCCTACGAAGTATTCTCATTTCTCAGAAAGCTTTAATAATATTCTGATCAATGTGTCCGTAGAAACCACCTGCGCCAGTGCCCTGGCTTTATCTTGGAATGATCGATCTTGAGTTGGAGCAGAGACTATCATTTTGGTATCCATCTTCGCTCTGCTCTCTTCTAGGTTCCGTCTACAAACTGGGATTACCTTCTCGAGACACTCCTAGCTTATGTGTTTGTAAAGCTCAATAACGTAACTAAATAGGCAAGATTAGTTGAGTTAGATCTCTCCAAAGTGATTATACTTCAAGCTATGGTTGTCCGCAATCTGCCCTTGTACAATTGAGCTTCCAGCTTTACAGCATCTGCAGTCATCGCCATTCTGGCCAGCACGATGGGATCTCTGATATGGGACGGTGTGCAATAAAACCCAGATATTTCTCGCCTGATATCTGCTTGATCATCGCTCGCCGTGCGGGCTGCCTAGGACCGTCGTAAGGGTTTGAACCGCCAAAACCATTATGACCACGACTCACGAAGTGATCACCATCTGATAGATTTGGTAAACTTACCTTCACTTCGATTTACAAGATGCTGCTAAGTCCCTCAACTTCTTGGATCCAGTGAAGGAGAACCACGCTACAGAATGTCTCCTGCCCCACTCCCAGCCGTTGCTCTCCCAAACTCTGAATAGAGAAACTTATTGAGGCCTAAAACAGGAAGGGCTGGACCTTATCGGTGACTTGGGATGAAAACCAGTTTGCCAAAAGAGAACTACTCCAGCCAATGATTGGGCTTGCATCGAATCCCCCGAGCCATTCACCGCCCAGTGAATGCTATTCAGGGCCGTGTCAATAGCCGTCAATAGACAAAGTGGTTCCACCCAAAAATCCCGACGTCGTTGCCCCTCCTTATAATCTCCCTCCCTTCCAATTCTTCCTTCTTCCTATTCCTTACATTCCTCCGTCAACTTCGCAACAATAGTCGACAATCACGACCAACTCGCCATCAACTCATTTCTCCCTCCCACAATCAATCGCCCAAGTCTTTGACAATCCCAAGCTTCAGCCTTCTCCATCGTCAACGCACAATCAATCGAAACAATGGACGGCAACTTGACGCACCCCGCTCCGGACGTCAAGACCATCTTGGCTTGGTCGCGCATCTCCAACCAACTCGGACACTGGAACGACCGCAAGGTCATTGCCATTCCTCTGAGCGACTTCCTTCACACCGACCCTGTCATCCAGTCTGGCATCATCGCCAGCTTCAAGTAAGTGTCCTCACCCATTTCTCACCTTACCTTGTACTGACCATTTGCACCAGGAAAGCGACTGGTGAAGAGGGCATGTTTGCTCGCGATCCCGAGTCACTGGGAATCATGCTTCTTGGCCCCGCCAAGCTGTTCAAGCCCGATAGTGTCGTCGTCGACGGCAACCTTTTCTGGGATCCCAAGGGCATCCATGCTTCTGCACCCAAGGAGCAGCAGAAGAAGGTCAAGATTCCTCGCCCCCCCAACGCCTACATCTTGTACCGAAAGGACCATCATCGTGAGATCCGCGAGCGGAACCCCGGACTCCACAACAACGAGATTTGTAAGTTCCTTGTCACCATGACCTATAATGTTTGACCCTGAGACTAACCTCACTTAGCGGTCATCGTCGGCAACATGTGGCGTGATGAGCAGCCGCACATTCGCGAGAAATATTTCAACATGGCCAATGAGATCAAGACCAGAATGTTGCTGGAGCATCCCGACTATCGCTACAATCCACGTCGGTCTCAAGACATTCGCAGGCGCGTCTCGCCGTATCTCAAAATCAAGCTCCTCAACTATGACGCTAATGGCAACCTTCTTTGGGGCACCGTCAACGCCGAGGATGCTGCGCTAATTCGGACTCACTTCCATGGAGTCGTTCGTGTTGAGGAAATGGATGATGGCTGCAGAATTGTCTGCCGTCCCGTCGCAGGATCTAGAAAACTTCGCGCCGCCGTTGTCGACACTTGGATGCCTCGCTATACGGTTGATGCAACCCCCCCAATCCCAACCCACACCTGGATTTCGTTCACCCCGACGGCATGGAGGCAGTTATTCACAACGTTCAGGACATGATCGCCCAGGTCCAGGAGGCCAATGAGGCTGCTGCCGCTAACGCCACCTCCGCTACCACCGCTGCGCCTGCCGTCACTCAGGTTACGGCTGACAATACCATCAACCCAGCGCTCATTCCCACTGTGAACACTAATGCGACCGTTCTTCCTCACGTCCATACCATTCCTGACAACGCCACCGTTACGCCTTCCGCCACTGGAAATTCGGTTCACGTTGTTACACCCGGTCACCAGGGATATCACCTCATTCACTGGCCCCCGCTGTCCGAGGAAAACATGGATACCGAGGACTGAGGTGGGCGTTGCTGTCAACAAGGGACCAGTTTCTGTTCTTTCCGACACATTCTATCAGTGCAGTTCAGCAGCATCATCAGTCTCGATCCGTCCATTCCATCAGCCATTTCAATCAGCAGCTGGATCTCAGTCTTGACATCACCGCAGAGTCACCTGCCTCGTCCTTCTTGGGTTTGGCTATCAGACTTCTGCATACGACGACAAAACTTTGACACTGGCATGGATACAGCAAGCAACAACGGTCTCGGTTTCTTTTTCTTATGGTTCGCATTTCCTTATTTGTTTTTTGTCAGAGTCACAGCAAGCACACATCTTTCTCGACAGTCGGCGCTGTCTCATCGGCACTAACTCATCCATACTTTTGGCGTCTGTTTTCTTCTTCGACATCTCACCGTTCTTTCGGAAAGGGATCTTAGCAGAAGGGAAAATGGGCGGTGCGCCATATGCACTGGGTCGGTCAGAAGGGACTTAACAGTCAACAGTCTTTTCATGAGGAAGCAGCATGGTGCACATCATTTGCATTTCGGTTCGGTTCGGTAAAAGGTATCTCAAGGTACCACACAAGTCACATGGCGGAGGGCATAATGGGTCGGCTTTGGTCTTTTTCGCATCAGGGAGGGACAGGTCTGGTTTGTTTTCACATGGCATGGCGCAAGGTCAATGATATCCAAGGGGGTCGGTTTCTGGTCTCATTTCATGGTTTCTTTTCCTTTGTTGCTAGCATATTAGGAGCGCGGGGTGGCTGGCGCATCATGGTTCGTTCATCAAAGTCTCCGGAGCTTATTTCGCTCGTCTAGGTAGCACAGGTAGATCACAAAAAAAAAAATAAGCATTATTAAAAAAAACCCAACAACCTGTTCCACATGCCCTTGTGACATTCATTCGGTTGACAAAGTCTGCTTTGCTTGCTTGTGTCCGCTGTGCTTCGGAATGTCCCGTCCTTCCGTCAGTTGGCTTCGCTGCTTTGTCTGCTTCCCGCGTCGTGCAGTAAGGGGACCAGGTGAGACGTTGAACATTCCGGAGTATCACCAGTAGAGGACCCCGGCTCATTCCCCGAGTACAAATCACGAGGCGGCAGGGTAGCTGTGGAAAGCAAACGGACATGGTCTTCAGAACGATTCGCATGTGTGGTATCAAGAGACATACAAGAGTATTCAATCACCAGCCGAGGAAAGTTTCGAGGTTAAGGTATCTCCCATTATCATTATCTGCAACGCCTCGGTCTCTAGTCCGCTAAAGTCATCCATTGTAATGCTACCCAACACCAACTTGTTCCTCTTCCTCTTCCTCTTCTTCTTGCCGGACACATCACTGGTAGCACCAGCCGCCGCTTGAGACCACCTGCTGCCGCCCACTCCAGTCACTGCTCCATATAAACGTCTTGCACCGGAACTCCGTGCCTGTCTCCTTGTCGCCGGACGGTCCGAGGGGTCGAGCGCACATGTAGAAGGATCGGCCTGTGACGAGACGAGAATCGAGTGTTAGCTTGAGGTCATCGGGGGTGGTTGAAGGGGGTGAAGGACGGAGGGCATCCGAAAGAAGAAAGGAGAAGAACAACAACAACAACATACCACAATTGATCCCCGGCTTCTTGGTCACCAAGCTCTGGCAATCCTCGCCGTGCTCACACTTGGGAACGACCCTCTTGCCAAGCAGCTTGGACCAAGACTCTTTGTTCTGGATCGGGTCGAAGACCGTCTTTCCTTTGCCTTCTTCCTCCACGGCGGCGCTGGCTGCGTTGTGTGTGGTTGGGCTTGTCTCGGATTCGACGGCGTCGTCGTCCCATTCTTCGATGTCATCGGTTTGGAAGGGTCGCTTTGGTTGGCTCCCTTTAGCTGGAGATGGCTCGGCTCGCGTTATTGTTTCGGCTATCGTTGCGGGAGAGTGATTGTTTCCGTTCGTAGAGGCAGGTCGTTCCTCTGGGTTGAGAGTTGGAGTTGGAGTCTTCGGCTTGAAGAAGCCCATGAGTGTACTTTGCGATGGGCCTGGTCCGGTTTTCGAGGATGGCTGCTTGGTGAGGGCCGCCTTGACTTTCTTCGATGGCCTAATGGATGAGGCAGGTTGCTCGGCTCGTCGCTTTGGAACGGGGGATGTTTGCGACAATGCTGGCTCAGTTGTAGTCGACTGAGATAACGACTGCTTTGGCGATGGTGCGGAGCTGGCGGCCTCCTGTAGTGCAGCAGTGGCATTCACTGTGGCGGAAGATATATTGGTAGGATCAGAAGTGTCTTGGCCGTCGGCGGCTGGGGCGGCTGACTTGGTTATGGTGGACGTCGTTTTCCTCTTGAAGAACATGTCCTTGATGCTCTGCCGTCGGTCGAACTCTGGGATGAGCTTCGCTGAGGTAGGCAGACAGTCCTTTTGGGACCATTCACGCTGGCGTTGTCCATCCTTGAACATGCCCTCCGGATTCATTATGTCTGTGATGGGAATGGTGGCACCATCTTTGTTGACGCTGTCGCCGATGGTGGCATAGACGGGGCAGTGGTCGGATCCTAGAAGACCTTCTTGGATGTTGGCGTCGACAAACCAGTCTTTGATTCCGGAGGTGCAGAGGACGTAGTCAATTCGGCTACCAAAGTTCCCTGGCCTTGCGTTCTTCCTTGTCTCCCAACACGTGTACATCCCCGGCCGTCTTGGATGGAACTCTCTGCAGAGATCCCAAAGAACGGGATTCTCTCGCCCCTCGTCTGGCTCGCCGATCACTCGGCCACCGAAGACGATTTGGTTCAAGAATCGGCGTGAAGGGGTTGAGATGAAGTCGTCGAGTGTCATGGCCTCCTTTTTCAACCGTTCTGGTAGGCCGGCGGTATCCATTTCGTTTCGGATGATGTTGAGATCGCCGCAAAGAAAGACTTCCTTCCCCATGGCGACAAGATTGCGAACTCTGGCGTCCATGGCGTCGATGAAAGCCTGCCGAAATTCGGTCCTGGTTTCGTCTCGCGTAGCCGGGCTGTATACACCGATAAGAACAAAGGCAGGGAACTCCAAGATGACACATCTTCCTTCGGAGTCGAGTTGAGCTTCGTCTATGTCGCTGGAGAATTGGCCGGGCGTGGGATAACCACCAATCTGCTGGTCGGCGGGCAAGTCGCGAAACTTTATGGACGAGTTCGGCGGGCATAGAACGCCAGTAATGCCTTCTTCAGCGCGTATTGGGCAGCATTTCGAGGAACGAGTGTAGATTGCCACTCCCGAGTAACCCTTCTTGTACTTGGGCAAGCTGAAATACACATCCCAGCCAGGGACGAGGACCATATCGTCTCTCAGGTCTTTCCGCTGAATCTTTGTTTCCTGCATGACCACAATGTCGGCTTCCAATGTGTCAAACATGGCCTAGATTGTGTTAGAGCACCCGGCCAAATACAGTTTTCGAGTATGGCACTTGATCCCACCTGAAATGTGCGATTCTCCCGCCATGGCTGGTAACTGAATGGGTTTCTTGAAATGGGGTCAGACCTGGCTCACGGTGACAGCCTGTCATATGTGACTGACCTGATACCATTCACTACACGTTTGTTTGAGTTAGACAAGGCAAGAAGCAGCAAAAACACGCGAAAGGATCTCACCATTCCACGTCGTGATTCGTAACCCCATTTTCAGATCTTCGTTCGGTGATGCTCAAGGGAGCTGTCCTCATACAGCCAGGGTTAGGGGTACAATAGAGTCACTTTGGTCGCCGGATGCGGTGCTGGGAATTGCAGTGACCACACGAGAAGCAGAGGAGGGACATGGGCTGTCGTCTGAGTTTTTGGCTTTGCATGAGCAATTGTTCAGGTCTCGGGATCTTGAGCAGAATACAACCAACAATACTGTTAACAGGGAACAAGTATGTTTCCCTCACGTCGCTACACGGACTGATATCTCGAATCTCTTGGAGTTTGCCACAACTCGAAGTTAACGCGGCAAACGACAAACGACGTCGACAAGTTCGCGACGTCCACAAACGAACGACTGGCCCGTGCGTTTCAATTGCGCAGTTGAATGGGGAGCACACGAAGTCACCTGACAGGCAGCTGCTCACTGCCAAGACAAGCTTTCGTCATTCCCACTGCACCTAGCGCGCAAGCTTTCAACGGGGAACGTGCAGCTAGCAGTGTGGCTTGAACTTGACCGCCTTTGCACTCCAGCCACACCTCATGGGCAGCCGCAACCCACCCACCCGAGGTCGAGCCGAGCAATGAGCTGATCGGTCTCTGACCWCACTTCGCACCCGGAGTCACGAGAAGCCGCCAAGCGCAGGAGGGAAAAAGTGGGGCCCGTTGCTACAACCTTTGCTGCTGATTCCGCATCCACCTCGTTACCACTCCTCCAACACCACCTGTAATCGACCACAACGAATACGGACACCATGTTCGCCCAACGCCAGATGTTCTTCGCGCGCCTCGCCGCCAACCTCCGCGCCCCCGCGGTCCGCCAGACCGTC
>RANY01000071.1:5570-64612 GCA_009805235.1 Neurospora pannonica FGSC 7221 | reverse complement strand
GGACTGGGCCCGGAGCCGGGGCCGGGGCCGTCGTGACCAGAGGAGACGGCAGCGGGGAAACCGGGACTCCGGCCCGGACGACCTTTCGCATCAACAATGCCGCCACGATACTGTACCTCCAAAAGATTGCTCGCCCAGGACAAACAGTCACTTTGGACGTGGGCACCATCCCGGCTCTCAGACAGCGGTTACGCATCAGGAGGTCGGAGAGCGGCTTGCATGCCACGGTGTGGGCGGTGGACGACTTGCCTGATCTGGGGTGGTTGTCGCATGTTTTATATCTGATTAGTCCGCTGTTGACGATAGCGGCTATCGTGCTAGTTATTCTGTTTCAGGATTGTAAGTCTTCCTTTGTCCTATAACCGGCAGCCCAGACCATAGACTTACATGTAAACAGGGTGGACCCTAGCCGCCCTCCTAGCCCTAATGCTCTCCCGCATCCTCAACATCTACATAATCAAACAACGCTCCAAACCCCGTCCCCTTCCTTCTCCCCCATTTCCCTTCCACCCATTCCACCCCTCTCCATCCTCAGGTTCAGACCACCACAAACCCAACCCCATAACCTCCCTCCTCATCTTTCTCGGCTCCGACTCCCCCAACCACACCTGCTCCATCCGTCTCCGCGGCCTCTCGGAAGATCTCTACGCCATAACCGCCACCGCCTGGCTGCGCTCCAAGACCCATGTGGAGGGGTACCTCGAGGCCACGGCAAAGCTGCTGGTGTACATGGTCGCTGCTTTTTCGGGAAACATGACGCAGGTCGGGGCGATGATCATGATGGTCTTGTTGCTGGCGACGGCGGGACTGTTGGCGTTGAGTAATGCGAATGCGAAGATGTTTAGGGTTAATGGAAGGGTGGTGGTGGGGGAGGGGGAGAGGGTGTTTTTGGGAGGGGATGGGGATGGGGAGAATGGGAATGGGAAAGAGAAGGGGATGGGGGTGGCCATGATGGGTGGTGGTGGTGGTGAGGTACCGCAACGGCAACAACGGAGGACGGGCGGGTTGGGGCAGGGGGTGTATCCTGTTGCGAATGGAGGGGATGGTGGTGTTGGGTATGGGAATGGGAATGGGAATGGGTATGGGAATGGGAATGGGTACGGAAGTGGGAACGGGTCTGGGAACGGTAATGTGATCGATGCGTGGCCGAGCACAAGTGACACGGAAGGAAGGGGTTACGCTGCTTCGGATAATAATTGGGCTGAGAAGGGACAGGCTGGTGGTGGTGATTATGGTGGCATGTGACTGACTGATTTTGGTGAGACTTGCGCGTTTCATCATGAGGACTGTTTATATTTGTTAAGCGCGGCGTTTTGGTGGAAGGCATCTGGAAGCTGATTGTTGTTTAACTTTGGGAAAGGTAAGGCGTCGTCATAGAGGGCCCTCTACTAAACTTAATGATGTCTGGTAGAACTGTCACTGTGGATCCTGGTTTGTGTGACTCAACTAATATAACAGTCGGCGCCTTTTGAATTTGGATATCTATATTCAGGGGTATCTGCGACATATACAGAATCTTCTAGTTATCTATGTACGGACATGGCGAATCCACCCTGACCATGTCAACTTCTCATTTTCCCCTTACGAGTTGACTGACCATGGCCCAGGCTAGTTCAGGAAATGATCTCGATCATCCATGCACGTCGAAATTATCCTCAACGTGCTCCAATGTCTTTCTTCGGAGAGATTTTCTTCACCAACTGATCCACTCCCAAACATCGTCTCATTCCTTCTTCTCAGACTCCTTCTCCGCCAAGGCCTGCTGGAATGCCGCAATAGCATTCTCCAAAGCCTGCTGACTGAAACCAGTCGAGTTCACCAACTCATCAACCCTTGTCTGGCTCCTCAAATCAGCCTCAAGCTGCGTCGTAACCGTATAAGCGCGTTCCGCCTGGTTCGGCTTGACAATCGTCGATGTCTTGGTCGTGGCCTTATTCCCCGCCTTCGCCTCAAAGGGCGAGACAAACACCAAATTCGTCACCGCAGCATTAAGGTTCGTCAACTCCACCGGCGCCTTGTTATCCACCACATCCCACTTCATGATCTGGCCCTTGGGGTGTCCAGTCAAGAGCGTCGTGCCGTCGTAGCTAAACGCCAAGCAAGACGCCGGGCCAGCACCAGGCTGGGTGGCACCGAAGGGTTGAGAAATCTGCATGACCGTCGCCGCGTCCTCCGACTGCGCGCCCAGCAGCGCCTTGCTGTTGCATTTGAAGAACTCAGCCATGTAAAGCGACGAGTCCTCGCACCCGACGATGATGGCGCGCGCGGCAGGGTCCAGGGACATGCACAGAGGAAAGCTGGGAAACAAAAGGGTGCGCAAAGCGTCGCCGGTTTGGTAGCTCCAGACGATGCAGGACTTGTCCTTGCTGGCAGAGACACAGAGGTTGGTGTCGTAGGAAACGGAGGCGTTGACGGAGAGGGCGGTGATGGCGGCTCGGTGGTTAGAGAGACTGCGCTCTGGCTCGTGTTCGGCAGTGGAAGAAGGGGTGAGCTCGAGCAGTGAAGAGAGGGACCACACGTGGATGTCTGAGTCGTCGGAGCCCGTCAGGATGTGGAAGGGCGTGGCGACTACGCAGGAGACTGCTTGGACGTGGCGCGCTGGGGTTGAGATTAGGCGGCCGGTGGATGTCTGGTAGGTAAGGGATATGTTAGTGTCTTGGTTGGGAAGGATCAAAGGGTGACGAAAGGAGGGTGACACATCTGTTTCTTTTTGTGTGAACTTACCTCCCAGAGCATGAGCCGACCTTCTGCTGTGCCCAAAATGAGGACGTCACCAGCCAAGGTCAAGCACCGGATCCTCTCAGGAAAAGCCACAAAGGCCTCCTGGTTCCCGCGTATCCTCGAGTAAACGTGGACATAGGCTTTATTCTCTTGAGCAGCGTAGACATGTGTGTCGCTGACGGCAACGCAGTTTACCGGCGCCGAGCTCTTCTTGAAGTTGTATTTGACAGAGTAGGTAGGGCTCAGAGTGTGGCCGTAGATGCCCACGTCCTTGGCGATGGACGTGTTGGAGCTCAGGGGAGCGCCGCAGATGGCTGAGACGAATTCTTCCGATAGCATCTTTCTTTTTCGGCTGATTTATGTGACTTGCCTATCTTTCCTCTTTCTCTCTCTTCTTCCGTAGGGTAACTTTGCCTGCCCGATCTAGACTTTTCCGACTCTTTTCGGATTTCTGGAAGCAGCCGCGGAATGCGACAGGCGTGGCAGACGCGTGACCTTTGCTGTAAGTGCAGAGATGTGCTGTGAAGCCTGACGGAAATGCAGGTTTGATGAAAGGTGTGTTTCCTCTTCTGTCTTTTGTTGGTGGATGTCGTGTGCAGTGATTGGTACAACACAAAATTTGATGTTACCGTCCTCACGCCGGTGGAAAAGATCCGGATCCCAAAACGGGGTGTTGGCTAGTCGATCTGATGCAAGCGATTCCGAAGGGCTTCAGGATCCTGCAGGTCTTGGAAAAAAAAAGATATGCTGAGTCTCAGATGCTTTTTCTAAGGGCCAATGGTGTTGTCAAGACCTTGCGAGATTCTCATGAAATTTTAATTTTTGTAACGACGGCGTACGGTATGCACGTTGATGGAGTTGAGAACGCCAAGACCGCCAAGCATTGGAGCGAGCAGGGCAGGACGGGAGCTTGGACCCCGATGCAACTCTGTCAAAAGCTGTCTCCCGCAAAATTCACCCCTGCCATCGTCCATTATCCTTTGTCCATCATCCGCTGTTCGGGTTGTCACCCTACTTTATCTACCGGTATCCTACCTTCAACTTCTCAGCCGCAATAAATATCATATCCATCACGAGATCCCATTGTTTCTCCCTTGTCTGTTTTCCCATGCGCAGGTCTCGCTGTTGTCCCTGATGAGCTCAGATGCGGTTTGTGAGCAATTGGAGGCCAACAATGGGCAATTGACGACACCACCTTTTCCCCATTTCCCCTCAATCTTCTTACTTTTTTTTCGCTGCGTCTGTCATCACTCCAGACCCTTTCCCCTCTCTCTTAACATTCCTTTTTCTTGGCGATCTTCCCTCCATTGGTCGATGCTCGCAAACCGATGGAGATGTCTGATTTCTGTTGACTGACGCACATGGCTCATGGCTCTTTGCGATTCGCCTCCACCCACCAACCTCACTCACCGTCAAGTCTGGAGAGATCAAGACATCCGGGCAGGGAAAAGCCAGCAACATGCCACCATGTCACGGTGAACACGAAATATTGATGGGGAAATGGCGGCTTCATCCTGAAATTTCCCTCGGCGACACCTATGCTGGGACTATATGGCTAGCTTGGTTGAACTGACGGGTACCCAAGACGCGGTATCTGTGTCTATCCGTCCGTGATTGATAACTTTTCATGTCTGCCGCCGACGGCCAAGTTTCGGAAGCTCACGCAAGAGTTCATCGAGGTGCGCCGTGGATGCCGGTTCGTGCTACTATCTTGCCCCTACATCTCGACCTTCACAGTACGCCTAGCTACGCCTCCAAATCTTGGCCACTATTTCCTTTCTTTTTCCTGCCCAGCTTGCTGGCCTCGATATGTCGCTGCGGACAAGACAAGCCACGACACAAGGGAAACGTTTCTTGTTTTTTTTTTTTTTTTTTTTTTTTGTTTTGTTTCCAATGGCCGTAAGGCGGCAACAGCTCCTCCATCAAGGTTCCATATAACAGCCATCTCGTGTCCACGCTCTCAGGGCACACGCAGTGTCTCCGTCATCTATATCACTGTCTCGGCTCTAGAGACCTTCTCGATCCCTCGCGTGTTGGGAAACCAAGGGCGCCATTCCATCCAGTGTCTCACTTGGTCTGCTACGCCCTGTCGGCTCAACTGTTTTGACAGCGGCGGGTATCACCACATAAAACATAACGTTATATATTGTAAGTCCACGATCATGATCCATGCTGCTCGCTACCCAAACATTCTTTCCGCATGACGTTCGTCAGTTGCGGTCTTCCCCAAAGGAAAAGCGACCGCCTTATAACGTGATATCCGCCTGGTCCGCGACTGTTCACCCTGACCCTTCTTGACCACTCCGTCGCTACACTTTCTAACTGTGTCTGGTAGGCCACTGTCTAGCTTGTTTCGCTGTTACGAGGCGGGATTGGAAGGACTGTTCCAAAACATTACACGGCAGACTTGGTGTATCGGCATTTCTGCTAGAACCCGGTTTCACCGTCACACTAATCACTGTCTCCCATCCACTTCCACACAGCGTCCATACCGTCCAACACCGTACGCGCTCTTGTACGAGG
Source organism: Neurospora pannonica FGSC 7221 (assembly GCA_009805235.1). NCBI lineage: Eukaryota > Fungi > Ascomycota > Sordariomycetes > Sordariales > Sordariaceae > Neurospora > Neurospora pannonica. The sequence continues at coordinate 59,368 of RANY01000071.1, read as the reverse complement.
CAAGCTCCCTTCGCCGTGGCAGGGATATGCCCCGGCATCATATCAACAGGCGATCAGCGCAGGGATCCATGACCACTTCACTTATCCCCAACGACGATCTGACTTGACCACGAGTTGCTCGTCCTGCGACCTGCATCCTGCATCGACAAGTTGGCGGAAAGAGGTGGCAGCTAGACTTCTGCTTCTTCCCTTCACACGTTGGCCAGCCCCGGTTGACGTCCGGTCCGTTTCAAGGTTCTTTTCGTCCGGTGTCGTCAGGGCAGCCCGCCACCAAACCCTTTTCGAGTTTTTCCCCGGCCCAGCAATCAAAATGGAGATTGAGATGCAGTTCAAAGGCTTCAACTTCCCCGAGCTCCTCGTCCAGAGCTTGGAAGAATCCGAGGTATTCTTCAACACCAAGTCTATGACCGCGGGTTACCCATGCCAAGGTCTTGCAGCAGCGACCCACGTGGATGAGGAGTATCCATATCGGACATCAGACCAAATGATAAACCAAGGGCAGGCACCAAATCACCACCGCCGAACCTCCTCCCGTACCTCATCCCACTTCAAACCTGTGACCCCACAGAGTGCCCGGCAATCCCTTCACGAAGGCACGGAGCGCAGATTGGCGGCAGGCATGCCTGGGTACCATGAGCAATTTGGGGCCGCGGACGACTCTTCTGATACCTCCAGTGATTCATCCGTAGAGATAATGCCACCTTCGATCAGGACCCGCCAGCAATCAGTGGTCACAACCACCACCTCGATTTCCGGTCGCAGTTCTTCGCCATTTTCCAGCAAGCCCCACTCCCCCTCTTCCACTTCGTCGAAACAGACTGCAAACCGTCAAGGAACGTGGTTCGATGATGAGCCAGACCTGATGTCAGGATCAGAAGAGCCCGACATGGTCAACGACCGTTATGTCCCCCCTCGGCCGCAAACAGCCCTTGGATTCCACGACAGAATGCTCGACAAGACCGTGCCATCCTCTCCAAGTTCGCCGAGGACGCCGTTCCCGAATGCGGTTCCGATGGCACTGCCGATTCACTTAACCGAAAATGGCGACCGCCCGCGCACATCTTCTGGGCAGTCTTGTATTGGGAAGCCTCGCATCATCGACATACACCCGCCAGTTGTACCCAAAAGGAAGTCATCGCTGAGAAGACTTCACATTCAGAAACCCCCAGCACTGCCTGCCTTCTGTCAACAGGAAGGGCCCGCCAGCGACGCGGACAGTTTTCAGCACGGCGATGTCCAGGCTAGGGGCATAACGCTGCTTCCATCACCGACGTTGCCAGTGCTTTCGACACCCGGAGGCAGGACGATCATCGATGCCTCTAAAAGGCCATCACTTGAGCTTTATATGAAGAAGAAGGTTCCGCACTCGCAGACGTTACCTACGGAGGTTGGAGTGGCCAGGAAGGAAAGTGTGAGAGATGAACGGCCGTCGGGGGACAGCGTCCCAGATCTACGCTCGAAGTTGAGCGTGAAGACGTCGACTGGACACCTTCAAGATTGGATTCGATCGCACACGGAGCCAGCGGTCGGCCGTATTCGTGCTCCTAGCTTCGTTCCGAACAGTCCTGTGGCCGGAGTCCCCTTGCCCGCGGACGTGCTGAACACTCTGCGCATCTCGACCTCGTGTTTTCCGGAAACGACGCTGCTCACGTCCAGCCTGTCCATCGAGACGATACGGACGTACTCCAGAAAACTCAAACACCAGGTCAGAAGGCCTGGACCCAGTCTCGACGACGACGACAACGAGTCGGTCTTCACCTTCTCCAACCTAAGCACCAAGTCGCGCAAGCGCTGGAACCTCCCCAACCTAATGCAGAGCCGGCGCACCAACAAGAGATTCGCAAGTTACGCGCACGACTTGATCGGAAACACCTCTCCCGAGCCGAAAGCAAGCAAACCCTCTGGTGTCCCAGACTGGGCGCCCATCAAGAACATCTTTCCCACCGGCATCGACCACCTCTGCGACGCCCTCTACGCGCACCTAATCGCCTACAACTACGTCGGCACCCTCTGCCCTCTCCATCCCGGCGCATCATCGCATGTACCCAAAGAAACCAGCAGCGCCCAGCGCAACCCTGCCAGCCCGACGCGCCACTCAGACGATAACAACGTGCGCCGCATCCCCAGAAAGGCAGAGAGTATCCTCGGCATGAACAACGAAGCAGCAAATTTCTCCTCCGGTGCGGTCTACTCTCCCAGAGACGGAGGCTTCAGCCGTCCCTTCACCAGAGACAGCGACAAGGGTGGTGCGCCTAAGTTGTCGACCAGCAGCAGCGGCGGTAGCAATGGCGCTGGGTGCGACTTGGCTGCCCTAAGGGATATTCATGCTGGTTTAGCGAGATGCATCGCCCGTTTGGTTACGACGCTGAAGCTCACTACTGGAGAGGGTATGGTGGAGGGTGAGGCGCTTTCGCCGAAGGAGACGGTGGCGCTGGATCCGTTCTTGTTGAGGACGCTTTGCGAGCTGGTGAGGTGTGCCGAGGAGGCGGTTTGTTGAGTGGGTGTTTTTGTGTTGGTGATGAATGTGGCGAAGCGGCCACGATGGGATGATCATCGTGATGACTTCATTGGCCATATCGGGCCTTCTTCTTTTTCACTTTCTCTCACAAGCGTGGTTCTTGCGAGCATGGTTTATGATGGCAAGGTGTGTCGGAAAGGATACCCAATGGATTGGCGGACATGGCGACGGGACGAGCATGAGCTTCCGGACTTAAGTTACTTATAATGGCACGTCTGGGCGGGGAAGTGTAGTGCAGTGTAGTGTAGCTGGGTGTACGATCGGGGTAGGCGAGTGGACGGCTCTTATACAGTTGAGCTCACCGCCGTGTAAAGCCGATGGCGACATGCCTTTTATTCATTAATACTTAGTGAAACCCCCTTGGGACCCAAATAACGGCATTTGTTGATGTTGACAAACCTGTTGAATGATGACACCATCACCGCCCTGTAGGGCTGTGCTGACTCCACTGATGATCAGGGCGGTGCCATATGCCAAGGCGGGAGCTAAGTTGTTGACGTGGAGAGGCTGAAAAAGGGGTCCCCCAAGGGTCCGGAGGGGGTCCGACAGAGGGGTCCAGAAAACACTGAAAAGGCTACTATGTGAACAGTTCGTCGCCATGATGATCACTGAATCTCAATGGACAATCCTTCTCACGTCTCCATCAAACCTCGTGCTCTCCCCACAAATCCTCATCTCCACATTTAACCTCCGTGCCCCTTCGGAAGCCAAGAACCATCGGCATCCAGGTTCCTCCTTGTCTCCTCCTTTTTCTCCTCCTCCAAAATCCTCCACATCCACCGGACCCGCCCCCGTGTTCCTCGGACTCGGCACATTGCGACATGACACGGAGCACACGGAGGAGTACACTACTTGCGAGAATCCCAATTGGTCCCCTACCATTGCCAACGATACCACGAAACAATTGACACACCAAAAGCTCACTTTAAACGCCGAGAGACTTCGGAAGTTAGCACATCCTTCCACCAACAGTAATATCTCTAAGCCATTTCAGTTGGCCAACCCGACCAACAACAGAATTAGACCCGACCGATCGAGGAACTTACACTATTTGCTTGTTTCAAACAAGAACTATCTATCAGTTTTCTACACCCACCGGAACAAGCAACATGGAACAACAACAGCAACAAAAAGAAAAGGGTCAGCTTCGGCCCCGTGTCGCCAACGCTTGTGAGGCTTGCAGGTTTGCTAAGGTTAAGTGTCAGGGAAGCAGTCAAGTGGGGATATGTAAAAGGTTGGTTCAGTTGTTTTTGATAAAATTATTGATGGCGTACATTGCTGTCCTTCTTTATTTTCTTCAACTAGTTATAATTACTCTTATTTTGTTTTCCAACGGCCGCTAACTGCTAGAATTTCTCGGGTGTTGATTCAGATGCTTGGCTTCCAAACGAGAGTGTATCTTCAAGACTGGTCCAAGAAGAAGACGGCCTAGAGGGTCGAGGGTGTAAGTTCCCCTTTTCTTTTCTTTAATACTTCACTCTTCAAACTCATATCACCGCTCCTCGATAATTCAAACAAACATATCCACCCTTTCCTCACTTTCCACTCCCTTCACATCTCCCTAAACTCCACCCACTTACACTCTCCTTCTCCCCTCCAAACAGAACCGCCGACCAAAACTCCACATCAACGACCAGCAATACCAACCCCAAAACATCAGCATCAGCATCAACAACAGCCACAACCACAACCACCACAACAAACCTCTCCCTCCAATCCCCCCTCCCCGGCCCACCCCCCGGCCCCTCCCGCACCTTCACCATCGACGTCCCCATCCCCACCGCATCCGTCGACGTAGCCATCAGCCTGGAGTCTCTCCGTCTCGATCACGAAGGGTTCATGGATCACATTTGTCCCGGTCCCAACACCGGGATCGATTCCGAAGGGGACGACGGTACCTATGGCTACGAGTACGATTATGGATCCGACGGCGAGCAGCCAGGGTCGGTAGTCTCTAGCCATGCGAGCCATGCTAGTTCGTTGCCCGTGGGAGCATCGGCTGCTACGCCGGGGAGTAGTTCTGCTTCTGGGGCTGGTGTTGGGGGCGGGTTAAGGAGTGGAAACGGAACCATCAACGCCAAAGCGATGGGAGCGGGAGCCGGACCGGGACGAGGAGGAAGCAGCAGATCCCTCGCCTCACTCTCAGTCCAACCACAATTCAACGTCGACTCCGCCTCGCGACTATTGGATACCTTTAGGAAAGTCATGGTGTGGCATTTTCCTTGTGTGTTGGTTGATCATGTCGTCTGGAATGACGAGAATGAGGTGAACGGGAAAGTGGAACTAGAAGAAGCGACGGTGGCCTCCCTAGCAAGGGAGACACCGTTTGTGCTGCTGGCTGTGTTGGCGGCGGCGAGCAGCACAAGGACGTTGCAGGGGCATAGTCTGTATGACGAGGAGTTTAGGAAGATTTTGGGGTTGAAGTTTGTGGCGGGGGGTGAGAGGAGTCTGGAGTTGTTGCAGGGGTTGGCGGTTTATGTTGCTTGGTGAGTTTTTCTTGGTCTACATGGTGATGCCTCTAGTGCTTGGAAAGGGAAAGGGTTGATGGTGACTAATGAGTGAGTTGAGTGCCCAGGTATCCCTTCCATCTTCGGCCGAAGAACAGACAGGCGTTTCAGTATGTGCGGATGGCGGTCGATATGGTTAATGATCTTGAGCTGGATGTGGATCATGGTGTTGATGAGCCCAGCGGCCCTAGACGTCCTAGTCCGCAGAGGTTGGAGGAGATCAGGACTTATCTGGCTACTTATTATGTTGCGTCAAAGTAAGTGCCATTCACCAAGTCTTGTTACGCACAGTTGGACTAACACATGATAAGCTTCGCAACATCATGGAACCGCACACCATCCATTACCTTCACCAATTATACCGCCAAATGCTGCGACGTCCTCGAGAAGTACAGCATAACCAAGGGCGACCGCATCCTCCCCTGGTTAGTCCGCCTGCAACGCCTCTGCGAAGAGACCAACGATCTACGTAGGCCGCAAAGCGGTGCGGGTGGTCTACCACAACAAACCGAAAGCCAGATCGAGATGATCATCAAAGGCATGGAAGCCCAACTAAACGAATGGGAAGCCAAGATGCCTCCCGATCTTCAATCAATACGTACGTCTTCAGTTTCCTCTTCCCTTCCCTTCCAACCACTGCACTGCCTTCAATCATAACTGACATCCATTGACCACAAGCTTCAATCCGCATAACAACCCTCTTCACCCGCCTCTTCCTCACCGGCGCCCCCTTACTCAAGCTACCCTCCGTCAAGCTCCCGGGGTTGGAAAAAGACCCCCCTTCCTTCCGGGTCAACCCAACCCGTCTTTTGGGGTTGATCCCCACCCTCCACCAAAACTACGAGTACTTTTTGTCGCTTTCGGCTCACGAAATCAACGCCTTCTCCATGATCGGCTGGGGCTGTCTCATTTTGAGTACCATCCTCGGATTTCGCATGAGTTTTCCCATCATGTTTTGCCCCGAGTGGGATGATTATGCGGCGAGGAGGGTGGTGAGGTTTGAGGGGTTTTTGGAGAGGTTGTGTCGGTTGGGTACTTCGTCTGCGTCTAATTCGAGAGAGGGGAAGGATGAGAGTAAAGAGAACAACTTGACGCCGGCGACGATGCCGACGACTAAGGGGATGGATGTGTTGAGTGCTAGCAAGGTGGTTTTTGCGGTGGTGAGGAGGAAGTTTAGGAATCGAGTTGCCAAGTTGGAGGGGGCGGGTTTGGGTAAAGGGAAGGATAAGGATACGAGGATGGGCGGTGTTGGTGTTGGTGTGGGTGTTTGTCCTGTTACTGGAAAGGCGGTTGGTGAAGGGGGGGATAATCCTCATGCTCATGCTCAGTTGGCACAGGGGGAGCAACATCACTTACAACCTCAACAACCACCACCATCCCAGCAGCACCAGCACCAGTACCAACACCTCCAAAGCCCAACACCATCAACAGACTTCCCCAATAACAACGCCCACCCCCACCAGCAGCAGCACCCCCAAAGTCAGCAAGAAGTCCTAGACATCCACATGGATCTCTCCATGCTCCCTCTCGAGGTAGACATCTCACAGTCACAGGCACCCATACCCACCCTGCACATCCCCTCTACAAACATGTCCGGATGTCCAATGATGGACGGCAGTTTGGAGCCGTACTATCCTTATTGGGACGAGTCGTTTGCTTTTAATACCGCGGCAGTAGCTGGGGGGAGTCCGAGTGCGAATAGTTTTGGTAGTGTTGGCAGTGGTAGTGTTGATACGACGAGGAATGGTGTTGCAAGTGAACAACATATATCAGGGGATGGGAGCAGTGGTGTGCCGCCGGTGGGTATGCCGGCGATGGGGCCGGGGATGGGTGGTATGAATATGGGGATGGGAATGGGTATGGGAGCGGGGATGGGGTATAATGATCTCTGGGCTGCGATGACTATGGATTGGGCTGGTGGTGGTGGTGTTGAGAATTGGGCTTGAGGATGGGAGAGATTTTCGCTTGGGTAATGACTGATGAATTGCTAAATCTATTGTTTGAATTCCTCATGTTCGGTCATGAGTGCTAAATTTTGGACTATTAGTCAGAGAACATAGACATATGATGACGATGAGAGGAGGCAGTGAAACACTTGTCCTATGACAGGAAGCTCGAGACATGTAAGTCTCAGGGAAACCAAGCACACTCGCCTACATACCTATCCGCTTTTGCTATAATTTCCAGATGATTCTATGCTAAGCCTGTAGGTTTGTGATGCCATTCACAACCCAGTCCATCCCACAAACATCACGGATAACACCGCCTTGATCTTGCATAGGTACTCTTTACGTCCCTATCTGCCCGGCCAAAATTCACAACCCATCCAAACCTACCCTACAGAATCTGAATAACTCTAGAACGAACCGCATATGACATGTGATTTCTCCTTCACGCAGGTAGCTCGTTCGGGCTCAACTACTACATATTCCCGTGCCTCCTGTTGGTTTCCTTCCCCTGTGTCTGAGTGAGAGTGTGGTTGGTCGCAGTTCGCATGAGCCGGTGAAGCTTTTTGCGCGCCAATGGGATGCACATGGATAAAGTAATCGACGGCGGAAGATAACGCGTCTGATTTTGAGGATTGGAGGCAGGTCCGTACTTATTCTGTATTCCAGGTTCAGAAGACAAAGCCAACAGTCCAACGGGCTGGAAAGCGCGACTACCTCTTAGGCATCTAGATGTAGTTCACTTCAAAACCACCTTGACTCCCCTCCTGAAACTTGGTATCCCCCACGACTAGGTAGGTACGTTCCTTCTCTACCGCGTGCCTCCACACATAGTTCAGTCGTGCCTGCCCGACAAACGAATGTTCCTTGTGAACCTCGGTCTGCAAGTTCATGTAGCACAAAGACGGATGATTCCACTTGATTAGGCAGGCAAAGCAACGTCGGTCGGTCGGAGGGAGTCCCGATGACCCCGCTTTGGTGGCTTTTTTTTTCTTCCTCTTCGAAGCGAGGGCGGGTTGACGGGAGTTATCTATAGGTATCGAGAGGAAAATGTTGTGTTGAGAGAGGCGGGGTTGAGTCGGCTTAGGACTGGAATTTGGGAGGGTCCGAAGTGGTAAGGGTGGAGTGGGAAGGAAGGTGCGCGTACATAGACAGAGATGTAGTTGATGGCTTCAATCCACTTGGTATCGAAGTCTCACCACTGGGTTGTCGTCAATAGGCACACTAGGTATGTAGGCAGATAGGTAAAGCCAGACATCGAACATCTCCTTTCTCCATGCAAAGAAAATCACGACTTCATCTGTGGTGGTTAATAGGAAGTAGAGGCTGGTAAGCAAAAGGTAAGGTAGGTAATGAAGCTTCCATCGTATGGCGCGTTCTTTGGAGCGCCTTTCCCAGACTGGCTGTCGGAGAATATACAAGAAGGAGCAACGGAGAGCAATGGGAAAGAGCGAGCAGTCAAATGAATGTTCTCGGTCGCCCCTGTCTCCTGCTCCCTCTTACAAAACACAGTTTCGAACTTGAAAGTGTCTCTAACGGACAGTTCCTTCCCAAAGAAGTATAAAAGCCAAAACCACCATCAACCCCGCCAACCCAGCTTTAAGAACTCCATGTCGTCATGCTCACAGCTCTATGCTTTTCAAATAGGTGTGGCATTCCCAACGCCTTTTCTTCCAGGGGAGATCAGATCACACTAGGTAAGGTAGTCTGGTCTAGTAGCAACCCGTCACCCGCAAGTCACCCGTCACAAAATGTGAACGGCTATGCAGGTCGCAAAAAGCCGAGGGTATGGTATGGAGGGAATGAATGGGTCAGCACATCTGAGACATTGCTGAAGAATCGTGAGTGGGTGGGTGAACGAGGTGATGAGTGGTTGTGTAGTGAGTGGTGTAGTGGTGGTGAGTAGAGTGTGGAGGGTTGGTGAAGGGTTAGTAAGGAGAGGTATGAGATAGAGAGAGAGTGTGTGTAGTGGGGGGTTATGGAAGGGGGACTAGGGAAGAAATGACCGGGAGAGCAATGTACCTACGTTGTGAAGGAGGGATGAGAACCTAAGGGGGTGCCGGCATGTGCCTGTCTACCTACCATACCATACCATAGCACCCTACCTATGATCCAGTAAGGTATGTCCGGGACAAGGTTATAGGTAGAGGAAAGAAAAGTTGATACCACGTTCACCCGCCCAGCCCGCCCGCTCACCCGTCTCACTCACTTTTCACTTGCCTTGAGATAGATCACTCTTCAGTGATTGTAAGCTTCTTACTGCTTCACAACCTTGAGCATATGTGTGTTAGTGTGCGGCTTATAGCGGATCTTCCTGATCTCCACACTCAATACATTTGTGACAGGGAAAGGATCAGATGTAACTTTGTTGTCCGGTCGGGTCTTACCATTCTTCCTTCTAGCCGGCTCATCAGCCAGCCAGCCAGCCAGGTCAGCCCTTTCTTGTTCTCCCCCAGAGAACAGAGGTGTGGGGTGTTGGTTGGTGGTAGTTGTGATGGTTGTCATGCGGCACTGGACCCCTTTCTTCTTCTTCGGCCTTGGCTTTCTACTAGTTAGTAGTCACTTAACGTGTGGAAAAAGGGTGTGCTATCTATCTGCTATCCTTTCTTCCGAGTTCTCCACCGTAGAAAAACAACGGGAATGTTGGAGACATTGAGAGAAAGTGTAAGTCTCCCATGGGTCATGGGTGAACCTCGGAGCTTGCCAGGCTGCAGCTGACATAGTGTGCAATCACATTTGATGACATAGTTTCAGCCCATCCCATCCCATGGAATGGCATGGATCATGGCTCAACAAGCGCATCACACTTTTTTTTGCCAGTCGGAACGCAGCGGCAAAGGAAGGAGTAAGGCAAATATTGGGGAATTTTGATCATGACACACAGTACACACACAGACGAACAGAAAAGAAGAGGGAGAGAGACAGTTTCTCGGCACTTAGCATGCCGACCCGACCCGAGAGACGGCGGATAGTAACCAATAACCAATCCACTCCCTCATCATTCCGATGGCATGGCCGATCAAAGCAAGGTGAAAAAATGGAGTTTGATGATTCGTCTTCTTTCTTTCTTTCCTTCCAAGGAAAGGCAAGGGAAAAAGATCTTTTCCTGTCGCTTCGTTCGGTATTCAATCAGAATTCTAGGCTGTTTCAGCCCAGGAGCGGGATGCTGGGGTACCTGCCACACTACCTAAGTAGGCGGCGTCATCCTCGCTCGCCATGCCATTCATCGGCAACGCATGGGCATGGCTTCTCTCAGGGACCGCCGATGGACTATCACCTCTAGTTCGGTTGATCGGCGTACTCCGTGCGGTAAGATTTGGAAGATATGTTGGATATTCCAGGCAGGTCCCGGAATACGCTACAACTTGAGGTGAAGATCATGCTGCCGGTTTTCAAAGTCAAATCATAGCCAGTCTGCTATATGTTAAAAGTGTGTATAGATTATACCTAGCAAAATGCGTGAGGAAAGGCCGAGCACCACGGCGCTTCCATCGCTTCAACGCTGACAATGGAGAGCCGGCAGGCCCGCACCAAGGGCATTTGTACGTGCCACAATGCCTGGTCATGGTGGTAACTTTGACCAACAGGCTTCGTTTCCGGACAGAATTGGTCAGCATGGCTAATGAGGAGTGAGGGTTACACGGCTACCCCCGTGGAATTCATGAGAGGGTTGAGGTACGTAGTTTTGTGGAATATAGATTGTCGTACGGCAAGCCTGTGACGAGTGTTGGTGTAGAGTTGGAAGCTTGAACCAAGGTAGAGGGATGGTGGGATCGCTCTCCATCTCAAAAAGGGGAATCGGATGCATTATCTCCCACCGGTTTCAGGCATTTGTACCGGGAAGCAACCCTGCGTTTCCCCATCATATTTATTCGGAACCCGCACAGTGATTAGTTGCCTTGTATTTTGAAGGTGGGAAGGGGAGGGGAGGAGAGGTGGGAGAGCTGCCAAGTTATGTCTGCCAGGAAGAATACCACATTCTGCTATGTCGCCTTGCCTTAGTTCAGGCCCTATTCCCTTGTCCCATTTCAATAGGAGCCCCGAACACAGTCATGGCTGGATAGGAACTGAAGAGTGGGAAATTGGGGAGTGACCTTTTGTGATAGTCCAGGCAAGGCACGCGCCAAAAGACCCAATCGCACATGATGCAAAAACGCCAAGATGGAACATGGCCCTGTAACGACGCACACGAGCCGAGAAGATGGGAATGTGTGCGTATGGTCATACGGAGGGAGTGCTTTGTGTGTTCAAGGTGGGCAGGAAATGGCTACGCCTTATAGCAAGGAGACTATAGCGCCAACTTGTTAGTCTTGTATAGTCGAGCTAGCGGAGGACGGACTGTAGAGTATACTGTCGAGGTTTTTGCTCGCCCAGGCATGAAGAGACGATACCTTCACCGGTCTTCATATCCGACCTTCATCGAACACACCAACTGGGTCTTCTCCCACCCGCGCTTCTCGGCTGCAGCGCGAAGCCCTGTGATGATTATTTGACTTGCATAGTAGCACTTGAGCACGCAAACCGGATACAACCTCGTGAGATACTGCAGTGTATAGTGGTGGTGTATAGGTAGTCCTACTCCTACCCACCTTCCACCTCCCACCTCGGCCGGCCGTCGCAAGGCAACCTAGGTAGGAGTGTAGGAGTGAGGGGGGATATAAAGGAGCTATACCCTATACAGCACCCAGGCCGGCTTTGGGAGGCCTTGCCTTTGAGGGATGGTCGAGACGATGAAGATGAGCTTCCGCATCCTTCCGCGCTGCGCCGTGCCAAACGGGATGTGGCGTTTTTGATGAGCCGTCACTCGTCGAATGGAATTGCATATCGGCCAGTCTGGCGGCACTGGATTTCAAGTTTCGACAACTCCCAGTGCCGTCCGGCCGTTTGCGTAATGGTGCCTCTATCCAGAAATGCTCATCGTCGATTTGGCTTGGTCGCTCGGAGGAGAACCTGATGGGAGTGAGGCTCAGAGAATTGAACAAAGACGGCAGATCCAGGGTGGCGACTACGAATCCGGCATGTTTTGACGACTGTATCCAGAATGGAAGTCTCGGTCACCTGTAGCATCGAGAATCAATGTGAGACTTTGGTTGTTCCTGCCTCTCTGTGTAGAAGTAAGGCAGGAGGTACCTGGTCGAGGTAGTGTCTACGGTAGGGGCATGCGGGTCACTATGAGACGAACACCCGACCCGGGCCCCGTAGGTCCCCGCTGAAAGTGAACACTGAAGTGGAGCCCACCACAGCCCTGGGTGCCCCGTGCGTTCTTACAGGTAATTCTAGCTTCCACTTGGCGATGAATCTCCGACAACAGACCCGTGATGCTCGCCCAGGGTCCCCGTCTCAACCCTTCCACTTCTCTCCAACGGATATGCCCCTCTTGGGGAAAATAGAACATGCCATGTTTTCAACCAATGTTTTCACCCCTTGACCCGTTCCTCGTCCCCCGTCCCCCGTCGGCCCCCCGTCAACCTCTCGGGCCGCATCATGATGTTTTCTGTTCTTGCAGCAAACGCGACTCAAAAGGGGCCCTTGTCGACTTCAAACACGGTCCCTTTTGGCACTGCCCTACGGTATCCGTACTATCTAGGCCGACTGTGACGGGCACTGGAACTGCTGAATGAGGAACCCGAACCACTGGTGTCTACAAGGTTCCTGCTGCATGGCGCTGGACCGCTGCCGCCAACATCTTCACCTTCTCGACCTCTTTAGGGCATGTCCTCATCACGGCATCACGCACCACCCGTGGCCCCCTGCCTAGGTAGTTGTACGGCGACGCCCCGATGTCACGCTGGAGTTTCGTCGCTTCTCGTTTTCGCCATGCACTGCATTGCGTCCAGGAGAGTGCTAACACTGTTCCACCATCAGCGTTCCATTATCCCGTTGGCTAACTAGAGGCCTCCTTTCATTCTTTTCCAGAAGTTTGAAGATGTCGTCTGAGTTAGTGTTGAAAAGGTCTTAATTCCTGAGTTTATGTGAGGAGTCAAAGAGCCTGCAAAATTGGAGATGGGAGAAGTTAAATGCCCATTCGTTTGCCCCACTTCAGAATCCCATGGGATGGGCGGTAGTCGAGGGATCGTCCCATTCTCGAAGGCCATCATCGACAACAGCATTTGCTTACCTATAAGATTTCGCCTTTGTCCGGATCTGCCTATAAGTCCGGGCGTCACTATTCTGAATCCCCCAGCTGCTACTTTCACCACTTCACTGACCAGAGAATAGGCGCAGTCTTCCTGGCTTCTGCCTCTTGTCCTCGCGCCAATTTGTACACATCCAGACATCCTTTCGAGGCTTTGAGCTTCGTCGAGCTGCAGCGTCCTGCATTCGTGCATGCGCGCCATCGCTGGGAACCACACTCTGCGTTGCAGGTCACCCTGTTGCGACCACTGATGGCCCAGTCAAAGACCGAGAGAGCCCATCACCCATCACCCATCCCCCCATCAGGGCCTCAGGCCTCCCCCCTTGCGGCCCTGCCCTTGGCTCATGGCCCATGTCTCCACCACGCGGGCACTAACTCCCAGTCCCTCGCTAGTGTTCAGGAACAGCCAATGACGTGACGGGGATTCTTGCCTTGTCTGAAATATCACGTCTCGCCGAGTCCTGCGTACCTTGAAGAAGAGTACGTAGAGGTAGCATGTAATTTTACTCCAAGTGGTCACGTCTTCTCCAGGTCCTCTCTCACGTCTCGTTCATCGTGACAGTCGATAGACCTTGAGTGGTTTGTGGATGGGGTTGTGCATATAAGTGTTGTTGGAAGAGCTTGCCCAGACTTGAGCGACACTGTCTCTCTGCAATCGACAGGTACGAGTTGGAGTCGCGTACGTGCTGTGCTGAATCCGGCCTAGCTCAGGTACTTGGTAAGGAGTACCGGTAGCTAACGTAAACTCTGTCTTTGCTCTTTGGTCGAGGCTGCTTGGCTGCTTGGCTTTCCCACGGGCGCCGCGCCTACCACCAAGAAAATCGGCTGCCGTTAGTAGCCTTGCGCGCTCCGATAGTTTGAACACGCAATCTATCTTTTTTTGCGGATTTTACTGTAGTGTACTTGTAGCTCCGATTTCTCTCGGTTGGTGTAAGCCGCGGGCGGGGGGCCGAAAAGCTAAAAGCACCCACAATCTGGGAAGCTTCCCATTGAACGATCGAGTCACAAGTGGGGACCCCCGAGGGCCCAAAAAGTCAAATGTGTTCAGTCGCCCAAATGAACCAATCAGTATCGCGTACAGTGTACGTAGCACCAAAAGCCAAAAGCGAACCACAAATTCAAAAGCTCACCTCCTAGAAAAATCCTTGGGTCCAGGTCCAGATCGCGCCTGCCCACTCCCGGAGTCCCGTCGTCCCCTTCCCTTCCACCTGCACTTCCACTTTTTCCCTTCTGTTCTCATCCTGGCCATCCTGGCACGCTCACCCAGACACCACCCACACTACCCCGGGAACTGTCTCGTCGACGCCCGCACTCGCACACACACAACAGACTGACGGTTCGCTCCCCTTTTGCCCATTTGCGACAGGTCACTCCATCCTGCACAAAGCTCTCCCCCATCCCACACCACTACCCAGACTTTCAACTTTCCTCCTCCTCCAACCCCAGGCCAACTTTTTTTTTTCCCTCCCTCCCACCACCTGCACACTTACACCCACTCATTCACCACCTAATCCTCTAGCAAACTCGGCTGCTGTATTCCTGTCGCTTTGCACGTTACCTCGTTACCTCGTAACTTTTTTGCACGCAGGCATCAGAGGCAGCATTCGTTTCCTCCATTCAGCACAACGAGAACGAGCTGCCACCAAACAACCACAACCACCAGTTACTACCGCCCACTACAAGAGCGAGCAACAAGCAGAGAGCGATTCTGGCTGTGCACCCCTCACCGTCATCACATCTACAACAACGAACCCTCACACGAAGCCCTCGCCTTGGCCGGGTATCCTGTCGCGTCTTGGTAAATAACCTACAGGTATGCTTGATTCCACCCCAGGCCCGGGCCCGTCGCCTGTTTCTTGCCACGCTTTCTTTGTCCTGTCCTCGTCCTTACTGCCCACCTATCCCGGGCCCCCTGCTGCCGACCGGTGCACGCGAATACCTAGCAGCTCTTCCTTCAATCTCTCAAGCGAGCGAGTCACAACACACACGTACAATAGTAGGGTGTGGTCTCGATGGTGTACGCATACGTACGAAGTACGGACTGAAATCCAGCACGGTACCTGACATCGCTCGACGTAACCAGGCATCMTACTCTCCACAAAGTCGCCGTCGCATCCACTCTGCGAACCCAATTCCTCCACTGCCAACCTGCCGACGGCTCGTTGCCCATTCGATCAATCACGTCCGATCGTCGCCCCAGTCGTCTCCGTTCTATTTGTAGCGACTCCAACCTGTACATGCACCAAACGCACCGCGAGGCATGAACGGGGATCATCGTCAGAACGTGAACGCTCCGGGCGTAACCTCCTCCGTCACCGTGTCCGCCAACTCTTTCGCTTCTCTGGCCTCCAACCGCGCGAGCCCCTTCTCGTCGTCCACCGCGACAACCAACACAATGGCCGCCCCATCCTACCTACCGCGACCTTCCGCCGCTCAGGCTGCGCAAACCTTCAACAATAGACAAGGCATGACCTCTCCGGTCGGCTACTACACACCTGGCAAGCCCTTCGATCGCGACGCTGCCAAGCCTGTCGGAACCCCGTTCGCCGCGACGCCCTCCCCGACCTATTCGGTCGCCCGCATCCGCAAGTTGCCTGCCAACTTCACCGAAGACCAGCTGCGCCTCATGATGGCCCTCTCCAAGGATCTCGTCAAAGCTGAGCTACTGCCCGCCGACATGTCGGACGATGCTGGTTTCCGCACCGCGATTCTCACATTCAAGACCTTGGAGGGCGCGCAAGAGACGAGGCAACTCCTGAACGGCAAGACGAACATGACCAACGACGCCGAAATGATTGTTGAGATCATTCAGTCCGATTCCGCAGCCTCGAGCACCAGATTCTCGATTGACACATCCGTCTCCGCTGCGACATCGGCAGTCACTTCGCCGACAGCGCTGACGGCGCCCTCCTCGAGACAAGTGTCGCGCTTCAATGGCACATTCCAATCTCTTGACCGAATGTCGCCGCCCCTTAATACTACGTACGGGTCCACCGAGTTGGGCAGCCCCGAGGCCACTGCGCACTACCAGAACCTCTTCTCCGCTCAATCGCCCATTGGAAACTACCTTACTGACGGTAGTCGCGCGACCGGCAAGACCTTGATTAACAACGATTCCGCAGACGATGACGAAACGGGCGAAATTCTCAAGGAAATTGGCGGCTTTGCTGAAGGCGGTCCCCAGCAACGTCGGTCCACCTCATCTCAGCTTCCCATCACGCGCATGGCAAACTTGTCGCTAAACACATCGGTTCCCACGACCATGCCGCAGTCAATGTCGCACTATTCCCAGTCAAGCATGGGGGGTATGGGAGCGCATTCTGCTACCATGTCGCCTACCAACATGATGGGCGGCCCCGTCCCAATGATACCCCATGCTCAGCCGTATCGGCAACACCCACCTGCGAATCCTGCGGACATGAACCCTCCTTGCAATACCCTCTATGTCGGCAATCTGCCCATCGACACCTCCGAGGAAGAGCTCAAGGCCGTTTTTTCCAAGGTGCGGGGATACAAGCGCCTTTGTTACAGGACTAAGCACAATGGACCCATGTGCTTTGTTGAGTTCGAGGACGTCTCTTTTGCCACCAAGGCCCTAAACGAGCTCTATGGTCATACGCTCAGCAACAGCAGGAAGGGCGGCATGCGACTGAGTTTCTCAAAGAACCCCCTGGGAGTTCGCACGGGTCAGGCGCCTGGCCAGAATGGCGCCGGACCCATGAACGGCATGAACGGTTTCCCCCACGGTCCCAACACTGGTTTCACAACCGCAAGCGGACCTCCTCCGGGATTGTCTGCCCCTCCTGGTTTGGGCATGAACAGGTCGCTGTACTCGGGGTCACCTAACATGCTGAACAACGGGCACAATCCGTATACCCCGCCCCCGTTCCCCACGACTCAGAGCCCCTGGGCTTCGAGCTTCAACGGCTCTTCGCAGCTGAACGGCAACTCTCAGGCGCCATTCCCGGCATACATGATGGGCAGATGATAATACGCATACGAAGCTGGCGCCCTTGCCCTCCGGATGGCATTTTCAGATCTCTTCGTTATTTCCGATCTGTTGTCCTTGTTTTTCTGCGTATTTCAAGAAAATGATATTTCACGTTTTGGATTATTGCTGCACTTACACATCTTTTCTTCTCTGCCTSGCGCCGATCAATTGGACAAGAAAAGCGGCATGGACATGGGGTGTTGATTGGAGCTGGTAGGCGATGTTTGAGGCACAGTGGTTACGGCTTGCATACGGCTGGCATCTTCGACATGGCATGCATTGGCGCATGGTGCGTGTGGACACATGAATGTTGTTTTTCGACATGGACACGATTTCCCTCTTAATTTAACGTCGTTGTTTCTCTTTTTTCTTTTCTTTTGCGTTTCACCCAACACGCTGGAGTCGTAGAGGATTCTCTTTTTGCCGGAATTCCCCTTGTGCTTCCCCGGTCTCCTTTTTGGCTTTTGTTCAGGGCGAGCGTCTCATGGCCTTCGACCATGGTTCAAGAGCTGTTTTCATGGCCACACCAGCGTGCGTGGAGTCTAGGGATTGGCATCGGCCTACGGCGTCACGATCGGTTTATCATCAGCATCCAAGGGAGAGAAACGAGCATGGGCGACATGGACCCAAGAGGTCCGTAGGAGTTATTGTTATTTGGCTTGTGGCATATCGCAACACATACAAACACACGGGCATTCATGCAGGCGGCTTGCGGTGCAAGAAAATATACACACAATGGTTCAGTCTTACAAACCAATCATTCCAACCACCTTTGTGTATTTAGGGCGGCCCTCATACGCGGCGAAAGGAATTAAATCCCGGATCGTTTGACATCATATGGCACAAGAGAAAAAAACTTACACACATATATATGGGCACGCATCTACAAATTGGGCTGAACACATCTCCGGGGTTAACGGCAAAAGACTTGGGGGGATGAAATGATACCAACCTCTTTATACACATCAAACAGGAAAATGTCTTGTATAAAATATCTTATCGTTGGCTTTTGCTTTGGATGGAATATCTTCTTGGCGCTATGTTTGTTCATACCCCTTCTTCATCGCTTCTTTGAACTGAGTTGCGGCAACCTTCCTTCATCCGATACAAAAACCTTCCTATGCTTATCCCCAGTGGCACGCAAACAACAACGTTCACGACAACCTCATCCAGGTGTTACCGAACGCCCACGAAACCTCTGTGGAAGGCTGTCACTGGCATTTCTACTGGGACGGATGACAGGTTTTTATTTACCTACCACACAGCGGTGGAGTTTGCTCGGGATGGAGGGCATTTGCAATTTATATCCGATATCCTATATCTTTCTGTCGTTTATTGATTTGGTCTATTCCTATCCCTCATGATGTCTGCTTCTCTCAAAGTCCTCTGCTATGTTGTCAATTTGGCTATCATAAGACTTTCCAGATGTTCTCTTCCTCCCAAGTTCTGCAGTTATACTAGAGATAAAGCATCAATGAGGAATGAGATCACCAACATGACCACTTCAGGCGGGCATGGGTGACAGAGGGCGTCATGTCATGTTTGCGGATACTTCTACTCTGGTTCTATTTGAGTGTGTTGATTAACTTCAGTCGGTTTTCTGTATATCAGGATATTTGTCATAGCGTGGATTGGCGAATTGGCAAACAAATGACTTCAACGTCCCCCTGACTATAGCTCTCCGACACGTTTATGTCCATTGATGAAGGTCAATGTGCCAACCAAGTGGTTTGTTGCGCGCAGAATGTCTGTAACCTTCTTGTACTGGTAGGGAAGAGACGTTGATATCTGGATATTTGACACCAAAGGCTACTGTAATTAATTCCAAGACACAACGCACTATGAGGTGAAGTTCAACATTGAATTGACTTGATCTCCTGACTGTTAGTTTCAGGACATTTCACATTTTATTGAGCTTCCACTGCGTTGTCTTCTTCTCTATTCCTTAATCGGCTCTTCACCTTACCTCTCCCATAGCGCGCCACCCGGGTTCTGGAAAAGGATCTCCGGGATGGTCCAGTAATTGTAGAATTCTCCAACGAAGTGTATAATTTTATATTGAAACTGATCTATAGATTAGTTCCTTCCTGAAATATCAACGCCTAGGGACATTCTTCTTTAGTAAAACGACCTTAATGGTAGTCCTTTCCTCAAATGAATCCCTTATAGAAATATTTCGTTGAAGGGATTCTTTTTGGGATGATTTCCAAAGAAATCGATTTTATTCGAGTGAAATATTTTAGTTTGAGAAAGGATAATGAGGATGCTACTATAAAGGAAAATATCCCTTCGCCTTTTTATTTTAACTTGAAACTAATCCATGGATCAGTTCCAGTCTGAAACCATCCCGAAATATATTTTACAGTTACAAAACCATCCCGAAATTCGTTTTCTCAAACCCCCGTGGCGCGCTATGGTCTCCTTTCATGATTATTCACCCGTCTTTTCACTGGCTTCTTACTATCTCTTCAATTCCGTTATAGGGAAAGAGAGCAAGAATAGTCTGTATTAGATGCTCCTTCCCGGCCAAGTCGGCAATTGCTTGGTCTATCATACCAACATCGTGCCTTCCTTTACAGGTGAAGATAATGGTTGAGTAGGTGGAAGGCACGAGAAGTTACCAGATGACGAGAGCGCCTTCCTATAAGCTATGTACATACCCTCAACTAGTATCATTCATTCCATATCCTGTTCACCATGTCATGCATTGTCAGTTTCATCAAGTTATGTTATGTTATATATCATTAGAATCTGGTTGGCTATGTATGCCCTGCGTTATAGACTTTAAGAAAGCTCTTTCATATGGACAATCCACAAATGGTGTTCCTTGTCCCTGCTCATCCTTTGCCCTTCTTGCCCGTCATTTGCCAGCTGCTTCGTTTTTTTTTCGCTCCTTGTATGCACAGCTAGATCGTTGACTTGTAGATATCTGAATCCTGAATGAAGCCCACTCAATCACTCATTCACTAGTCATGCCCACGAAACACAATGCCCACAAAACCAATCCAAGTGCAGCCGCCGGTAATCTTCATCTCCTAGCCACTATAGTGTCGTCGTACCCAAAACACATTTGTCGTAAAATAATCATCATCACTTCTCCTACATCACCCCATTCTTTGCCTTCGGCTTCGCCGCTTTCCCCCCCCCTCCTCTCCTACTCAAATAAATCCCCCACAAATCCTTCAAGGTCCCAACCCACCCCCTAACCGTCCTAACCATATTTAAAATCTTAACAAACCTATAAACAAACACCTYCACCATCTCATAATCATGCGCATGCACCTCCCACACCGCACCAGGCGGACTCCTAATTCCCCCATCCCCCACCTCACCCTCAGCATCCCCGCCCACAACCACCACCCGTCCCCCAACAACCCTCTGCCGCCCCCCAATAACCAACCCCCTCCCCACCACCCCCTCATCAGCCATCAACCTCGTCGCCGCATCYACCACATCCTCRATCTCCGCYTTCGGCCCGCCYGCCAACARCRCCAGGGCGCGCCAGGGWACGATGGGGGTATCGACAAAGTACGGACAAAGCACGTTGCACCTGATCCCCTTCGTCCAGCTGGTGGCGCGCAAGGCGCGGAAGAGACCGAGCACGCCGTGCTTGGAGGCTGTGTACTCGGTTTGGCCGGGGAGGGGGGAGAGGCCGGCGATGGAGGAGACGAGGAGGAGGTGGCGGTCGCGGATTGGTTGATTTTCACCAGATGTAGTGTCGAGGTCGAGGCGGGAGACGCCGCCGTTGCGGGGAAGCCAGAAGAGAGCGAGGTGGGTGGTGTACATGACGCCTGTCAGGTTGACGTTGAGGATGTTCAAGGGCGGTGGGGGTGGGGGTGGGATGCTGTCGTCGGAGTCGAGACCGGAGGGGTTGTCGAAGACGCCCGGGGCGCCGGAGGCTACGTCCCCGTGCTCGCTGATGCCGGCACCGGCTACGACGGCGTCGATACCGCGGGTGGGACTGGCGCGGGCGGCCATCTTGAAGAGGGAGACTTGGTCTTCCCATTTGGTCACGTCGCAGTGCTGATAGTAGTGGTGCTTGGAGGAGCCGGGGAGGGAGCGGAGCTCGGCGATGAGCTCCTCGCCGGCGGAGTCGTTCACGTCGCCGATGATGATGTGGGAGCCGTGTTTGGCCCACTTGCGGGCGAAGGCGGCACCGAAGCCGGATGCCCCGCCGGTGATTAGGATGGTCTTGCCGGCGAGAGACTTGGTGTCGTAAGGAGCCGTGACATCGATGGGTGGTGATTGCTTGATAGTGTCGACGATTGACCAAGAGAGGTCGTCTGTTGTTATAGAGTTGACCATGATTGCAGACTTCTCCTTAGGTCTTGGTGGTAGGTAAGGTAATGTCGTTCAACCTGGAAGTTGCTGGGTGAAGACACAGACTTAGATGGCAAATACAGTTGCCCGATTGTTTAAAGACGTTGTGAAGAGGTCTTATCTTAAGGCCAATCTACCGAGAACCTGGAAATCAAGTTATCCAGGCAAGTTCCTTACGTAAACCAGACAAAGTTTAGATCCGACACCCCCTCGTGTTCTGTTGTTGTGTGGGTGATGTAGCAGTGGGGTTGGAAGCTATGTAAGGGATATTCATGGATCAACGGACGTTAACAACCGAGGCAATAAGAGTGTTTAGAGCTTATGATCGATCAAAGCGGCTGAAGAGCTGAGGAGCGAGAGCGTCGAATTGAGTTTCTTTCAGCTCAGTGATTGGTGGTGGTGAAAGTCAAGAGAGAAAAAGGGAAGAAAAGATGAGAACCTGGCACGAGTAAGCAGACAAGATTTTAATGCAGAAAGCTCCACTCTGACTAGAAATTACAATGACTTGGGTCAAAAGAGGGGATGAAGAACAGGAAGTGGCTGTCAGTCTTTTGTGACCTGGTGGTGAAGAGCAACCACACCGGGGACCCGAAAGTGATAACTTTACCACAAATAAAACGGTGGGCAAAAAGCTGAAGAGAGGGGAAAGATCATCTGGCTCTTTTCAGCCAAGCGGCTAACTAGTATTTGCGCCATGTCAAGCCATCCTCCCAACATTGGTCCAACAAGGCGTCGAGGCGCGTTACATGACAATGTCACGCTCGCTTCCCTTCATAAAGTTGCGTCACTGGGCTTTATCCAATGGTTGGAGTATTGGGAACTGCCAAGACTGCATCTGTTCCCACCGCCGGACGCCTGATCCTTTCTTGGCCGCCAAACGCCTGATCCGCTTGGGCACACCGTCGTTCAAATGATTCGATGTCTCTTACGCTTTTGAAGCTGCAACACCGCGCATTCAATGCGCGCAAAATAGAAAAGCTGATTCATAATGATGCCTCTTATTATTATAAAATAATCGTAGTTAGAAGGCGCGTAAGGGATGCGCGGGTGATAATTCGAGTCGCGGCCTTTTTCTCGATCGCGCCTCGAAAAGGATATTAAAACATGATATGTCAAAACGTCTTTTTCAACCAAACCGATGTTATTCTAATTTTCCTGGTCAATTAGTATAGAGCAAAGGCAAACTATATGCTTTCTAAGTTGTACCAAGTGCGCTGATTCCGAATATAAAGTCAATTTTCTTATATCTTATTATTTGGAAGAAATACATCAAAAAGTCCCCGAAATACTATCTCTTCTTTCTCAACTTTTCGACGTTCATATGTATGCGTGGGTGCGAAATGCCCAATGCCAAGACAGGATCAGGCGTTTGGCGGTGGGAATGTTCCCAATGGGACAAGCATCGTGGACATGATCTCTGGACATGGTGCGATAAAGAGGTGGTACCCATCCGCTTGACGGGGGGATCTCAGTGAGTTGGGCTGGACAGATAGTCTCCGTGACACTCGTCTGTTGAACAAACAAAGAGCATCGATTATGATCCCATGCCCATGCTTCGGACGTAGAGTGAAGGCGACATGGCATCGTGCCAAGTTGGTGTTTCTTCAAGGGTGGTGACCTGGTAAGGCAGCCGTCGTATTTCTTTGAGCTCTCAGTCGGCTTGTTCACCGCTCGACCAGGCTAAAGATAGGGTACGTAGGGCTGGGTGACAAGCATGGGAGATCCCGTTACGTATCGTGGTGGGGAAATATCCCAACAATCTAGGGCCCAATTCGAGGCCAATCTCATAGGGCATCCGCTGCCCCATGCATATCCAGGACATATGAAGTTTTTCTTTATCCACATCTGGTAAGCCACCAGAAGACGATCGTTGGCTGCGGGTGCTGTGCTGAATCTGGAGCGGACACTGACAAGCGGCTCGAGAGGGGAGGGCGGCTTGACAACAGGCGGGGAGTCTTGACGCTGTTGTGAGATCACAAGGAATGCCTGTATAAAGCCCTTTGCCCAAGCGTGGTTGGGTTTTGATCACGACGGGGGACGTTGATGTTGTGCTTTCTTTCTCCCGTCGTTTCTATTGTGGGGAGCGCTGCTGACCTATAAAAGACGTCGTGTTAAAGCCGGTCATGGTAACGGCCAAGCCTTGTGTGCAACGTCGAACAGATGCAGCACACTTTCCAGAAAGCGAGCAGCACGAACGATGTGCGACTCGATGCTCCTGAACCGGATGTTGATGTTGAGAGAAAGATCAGGGGAGAAAGTGTTTGGCTGCAGTGGTGAGGAGTAAAGGGGAACAGGAACGGAACAGTCCGTGACCTGTAAAAATGGAGCATATGGACGGGCTCTCACGGGTTCCAGCCCTACGGTCCGGTGATACGTACCATACCGTACCAGTACAGAGGAGAGGTACTCCCTGGAAGTACTCCCCGGAGTGGGACAGGGTCGCCTCCACCCAATGCTCCAAAGTCGGACCAGACCGCTGACCGCAACCCCTCCAACGTTGGAGCTAAGACGCGGCCCTGGGAACACCCTGTCTTTGCGACGATTCGACCCTGATGGACACGGACGTTGCTTGGCCCCGTYCCTGTCCCTGAAAGCGACAGAAAGTGTGCTGGACAAGTCCCCCCCAAGTTCCACGCTTGGAGCTCCCCGTGCCTGCCCCACACAAGTGCATCACAGCTCCGATCGCCGGAGTGTTGGGGGAACCCTGTGGCGGGGCGCCGAGCCGATGGCGACTCATTTGTGAGAGGCAACGAGAGAAAAAGTTGCGAAGCAGATCCCGCCTCTTGTCTGGGAAGAAAGAGCGCCATTGACTCACCTTCCTATCTGAACCATTTTCCTGCCCAAGAACTTTCCTGTTCTGTTTGCTTGATCCATTTCTTTTGAATCAAACTTTAAAGCACAGCTCGTCATCATGTCTCAATTTCCTACCAGAAACGTTGGTGAGTCTCTGCGACACCCCACCTTTTAAGGTTCTTCAAGGGACACTTCAGCATGTGTCTCCGTCTCCAGACCGGACGGATCCATGCCGGCTCTCCGATTTACACATACGAAATAGTACTGTACCGGCCCGAGCACTAACCGTTCCCATGACGTCCCGCAGGTGTCTTGGGCTGCACCGGCTCCGTCGGCCAGCGCTTCATCCTGCTGCTCCAGAACCACCCCGTCCTGAAGCTCGTCGCCGTCGGCGCCTCCTCCCGCTCCGCTGGCAAGAAGTACCGCGATGCCGTCCGCTGGAAGCAATCCACCCCCATCTCCCCCGAGTTCGGTGACCTAGTCGTCCGCGAGTGCAAGGCCAGCGAGTTCGCCGACTGCGACATCGTCTTCAGCGGTCTCGACAGCGATGTCGCCGGCGACGTCGAGAAGGAGTTCCAGCACGCCAACATCGCCGTCTTCTCCAACGCAAAGAACTACAGACGCGACCCCCTCGTGCCCCTCGTCGTCCCGACCGTCAACCTCAACCATCTTGACCTGATCCCCCACCAGCGCAAGACCCTCGGCCTCGACAAGGGCTTCCTGGTATGCAACAGCAACTGCGCCGTCATTGGCCTCGTCGCCCCCTTTGCCGCCCTCCAGGCGCGCTTCGGCAAGATCGATACCGTATCCGTCGTCACCATGCAGGCTGTCTCGGGTGCTGGATACCCCGGTGTCAGCAGCATGGACATCATCGACAATGTCGTGCCCTTCATTTCGGGCGAGGAGGACAAGCTGGAGACCGAGGCCCAGAAGATCCTGGGTTCTCTCAACGCCGACGCCACTGCCTTTGAGGACCAGAAGGAGCTCCGGGTGTCGGCAGCCTGTAACCGTGTTCCTGTCTTGGACGGCCACACCGCCTGCGTGTCGTTGCGCTTCGCCCAGCGCCCGCCCCCGTCCGCCGAGGAGGTCAAGGAGGCCATGCGCAGCTATGTTTCTGATGCCCAGAAGCTGGGATGCCCCTCGGCCCCCGAGCCCCCTATCAAGGTCTTTGACGAGGCCGACAGGCCCCAGCCCCGTCTTGACCGTGATCTCTGCAAGGGATACACTGTCAGCGTTGGCCGCGTCAGAGAGGACGAGAGTGGCATCTTCGATATCAAGTTCGTTGCCTTGAGCCACAACAGTAAGTCGCCTTGTGACCCGAATGTCTTTTCAGACCCTGCGCTAACACCTGTCTGTAGCTGTTATTGGAGCTGCTGGCTCCTCCATCCTTAACGCTGAGGCTGCCATTTTCAAGGGCCTCATCTAAAGTTAGGCGTGCTGTTTGATAAGTTTTGAAAAATACCATATTTGGGGTTCTTGTTATGAAAGTATCGGTTTCTTTTTGGAGTTCTCATGGGTGAACTTGGCATGGAGTATTGATGCGAGCTTAACTTACGAACCAAAAGTCTAGAAATTCACCTTCCTGCTCTTCTTTCTCCCTTTCCATCCGGTGTCGTGCCGTTAGAGTGCGAGACACACCGGAAAGTCTGATCCGTCCTATGGTCTCGTCTATGGGAATCGAACGAATGCACGTACCCGCCTGCTGCCATGCGTCTATCGCATGTTGTCCGTCCAGAGAGGCATGCTTGATGCAGCAGCCCGTCTTGTTGAATGGCGGGAGAAGCTTTCATCGAACTGTTGACACCCCCAACGTCTGTTGTATGGGCATGGCAAAGGCCATGTCTTGGAATGCTTTTGCCTAACGATGCAGGGGAATGCCAATCCACGGTCTCTTGCAGACGTTGGAGTCTTAGCTAGACGATGCGCAGGAACACTATCGTCATGGGACTCGCCTTTTTCGACGTTGTGGAACAGAAGGAGGCGGGAAAGACGAGACCGAGTCGTGGTGCTTTAGATACTGAGATCGAGCTGCAGAGAAAAACTCGATCCATGGACCATGGAAGCTTTTCAATACTCCTGGTTTCGAGCGGTTTCCAGGAGCTAGACCACTCGGGTTGCCATATAGCTCTCGAGGTAGCTATGTTTTGGGAGGATATCCTCCAATAACCAGTCGATGTGAGGTT
The DNA here is from genome assembly GCA_009805235.1 of Neurospora pannonica FGSC 7221. NCBI lineage: Eukaryota > Fungi > Ascomycota > Sordariomycetes > Sordariales > Sordariaceae > Neurospora > Neurospora pannonica. The sequence goes on along the minus strand of RANY01000071.1, from coordinate 32,974 downwards.
CTCTATCACGGAGCAGACCGTCTGCTCGACGCCAAGGCCAAGGATACGCCAAACCGGCCATCGGGTATCGCCGTGAAGCAATGGATGACGGGTTGGATTTCGAAGCACATTTCGCGGGGGGGGGGGGGATTGATCGCCGTCAAGGGCACCAGAAAGTAAGCCCTTTAGTTGTATGGTAAGGCCGGGTGTAGATGGTCTGCCGTCGATTTAAAAGATCGTTGGTCCGCCCATCACTTGGGCCTTCCTCCCGTCGCGCTCAGGCAGGCCTCGACCCAAGCACCATATTGGTAGGGACGAAGCATGCCGAAACCGTGCGACCTTATGCGCTGCTGCCCTTTGGTATCCATATGTATCAAGGATGGTGCCCGATTTCGTTTCGTCTTTCTTTTCCGTCGTGATAAGGTGCCGTTGAATGAAGGACAAGAGCGGAAGGACAAAGATCCCTCGCTACCGACCCATGTTGTGAAAGATGCGCACCAACAGGACGTTCTCTGTCAAACATGTGCTGAATACGAGTAATAAGAGTGTTGTTGGCAACTCGACAGAAATGGAATATGAAATTTCCAGTGTTGGTAACCAACAAGAGGGAGCGAGTTGAGTGTTGTACACCTGTAACAAAGTGAAGTTGGGAGTTGAAGGGTTGAAGAGTGGAAGCTTGGGCCAAGAGGGCATCACGACCTTCCGGGCACTTAACGGCACGCGAGGTGGGGCGTCATTGATAGTAGTGGAGCCCACTGAAGATGAAGCAGCAACAGCTCGACAGTGCACCATTGCACCTGCAGCTCAGGCGGTCCTGGTCCCTGTCAGAACCTTGTGAGCTTCCCCTGCCGCCTAGCCTGGAAGTGGTTCCAGTGTGGATTCTGGAGAATTAAATGAGGTGCAGCGGTGCAGGTGATCCATTCCCGTTCCACCCCATCACCCCAACACTCACCTACCCTCCAACCGTCAGGCAACGACGGGATCTTGGCTTAACCCGCGCTCATGATCCCTCCGTACTCCTCCTGACCCCGACCTGACCAACTGAAGACCCCGACCACGACCCCGACCCTGAAATAAAGCGCGACTCTTGCATCTTGTCTAACATAACAGAAAAAGTTATTGTTGATTAGCATTTTGGCGCCTCCTCGACAAAGACACGCCACTCCCATCACCACCGAATCTGTGCCCAGCGACCCAACACACCCCGAGTTGCCTGTGAGGGCGACAACATATTCGCAATGTCTCTAGGAGATGCCTCTGCGCCAGCAACATCACCAACACCCGACAGCGGCAGCCCGGTGACAGCAGCAGCGCCTGCGCCGCCTACAGCACCAGCATCTAACGATGAGACCAAGTCGCATGTTCAAGATGTGCTGTCCTCAGAGGTGCGTTCAGACCGGACGAGTCTCTTCTCTTGACGCCGATCCAGTTGCTAACCTGTGGTTTCCCGATACTAACAGATTGGTATCGCGACGATGCTCAACCGATTGAAACAGAGCATCGCGTCCGCAAAGGTACGAACCCCTCGAATCCCGACTACGACGACCAGATCATCCAGTTCTTCCCTACCAATTGGGTTAGACACAGCAGTCTAATAGGATCTCCACATAGGAATTCGCGACCTTCCTGAAAAAGCGCTCAGTACTCGAAGACGAACATGCGAACGGCCTCAGAAAACTCTGCAAAGCATCCCACGAGAGCTCCTCCCGCTCGGAACACAGGGGCGGAACATTCGCCAAAGCCTATGAAGACATGATGACAATCCACGAGCGCATGGCCGAAAACGGGACCCAGTTCGCCATGTCCCTGCACCAGATGCACGAGGACCTATTGGAGCTCGCAGGGATCGCCGAAAAGTCCAGGAAAGGATGGAAGCAAAGCGGGCTGACGGCCGAGCAACGAGTGGCCGACCTTGAGGCTGCCATGCGCAAGTCCAAGTCCAAGTACGATGCCTTAGCCGAAGAGTACGACCGAGCCCGCACAGGCGACACCACTGGTCAACAAAAAGGCAAGATGTTCGGCTTCAAGGGTCCCAAGTCAGCTGCCCAGCATGAAGAAGACCTCTTACGAAAGGCCCAGGCCGCGGATCAGGATTACCAGGCCAAGGTCAACACCGTACAGACGGAACGTGGAGAGCTGCTCAACAAGATACGGCCGGATACCATCAAGGCTCTTCAAGAGATTGTTAGAGAGTGTGACGCAGGTGTTGTCTTGCAAATGCAAAAGTTCGGTAAGTGCTTTGGTATTGATTTTCTTCCCAAGGCTTGATGCTGATGATGAGACTGGCAGCGTCCTTTAATGAGAAGCTCTTGCTCAGTAACGGCTTGAGTATTAGCCCTCTGAAACATGGACCGGAAGCACGCAGTTTGCGCGAATGTGTACAGGCCATCAATAATGACAAAGACCTGGATGAGTATCTCCTCAGCCAGTATCCGCGACTACCTCCGAGGACAGGGGAGCCCAAATACGAAAAGAACGCTGTAAGTCGTATAAATCTCGTGATAATGTCATGGTCACCAAAGCTAACTCCCCTGCTAGCTCCTGGACCCGGCAAATCGCACTACTACCACTCCGTATGTACCACCGGGTGGCAGTCAACCACCAGCACCCACGCATTCCCGAGAATATGGGTCAATGAACTCGAGGACGGGGCCTTTAAACGATACTCCCAGTGCGCCTCTGGGTCATCACTACGGCCAGAGCTCTTCCTCGATTCCGATGATCTCAGCTACTCAGCAGTCGGAATCACAGCCTTCGCATGAACGTAGCTTTAGCCATGGGAACATCCTTAATCAGATGAGCACCCCTTTCAACCCTCAGTATGGCGATTCTCGGGGTGCGGCGACCCAACAGGCCCAGGCCGCAAGCTCTAGGTACAATGGCGCCATTGGATCGATCTCGTCCTCGGGCCCTCCACAACTGGGAGCGCTACCATTCCAATACTCCCAGCCTCAATCACCACCATCTACAACCCAACAACCACCGCAACAGCCATCTCAGCCGCCACCACAACAACCACCCCAACAACCGCCGTTTAGTCAACCTCCTCAGCAACCCCCGGCGCCGCTAGCAAGTCCAAGCCAACAGGGATATTCTTCCGGTCCTACACAGGGAAGACAGTCGACGCCGCCAATGGCTCAGCCTACGCGGCCAGTCTTTGGCGTGTCGTTGTCCAGGTTATACGAGAGAGATGGGCTAGCTGTTCCTATGGTTGTTTACCAATGTATTCAGGCTGTGGATCTCTTCGGCCTTGGCCTCGAAGGCATCTACCGGCTCTCTGGCTCTGTACCTCATGTGAACAAGCTCAAGACTCTCTTTGACACAGGTAAGACATTCAGCCTAACGCTTTGTCTGACGTTGACCCAAGGCTAACGAGAAACCTGCAGATTCTGGCTCCAGCAATCTCGACTTCCGCAACCCCGAGAACTTCTTCCACGACGTCAACAGTGTAGCTGGCCTGTTGAAGCAATTCTTCCGCGACCTTCCCGACCCGTTGTTGACTAAGGAGCACTACGCGTCGTTTATCGAGGCAGCCAGTAAGCATTCTCCCCTTCTCCATTCTATTACTTGGTAGCGGTAACTAACATCATCCCCTAACAGAAAACGAAGACGAAGTAGTCCGCCGTGACTCCCTCCACGCCATCATCAACAGCCTTCCCGATCCCAACTACGCCACCCTCCGCGCCTTGACTCTGCACCTGAAGCGCGTCATTGACAACTCGAGCGTCAACCGGATGAGCTCGCAGAACCTGGCCATCGTCTTTGGGCCGACGCTGATGGGCACCGCGGGTCCCGGCGCCAACATTGCGGATGCCGGGTGGCAGGTTCGCGTGGTGGATACCATTTTGCAGAATACGTATCAGATCTTTGATGATGATGACTGATCTGGTTACCTACGTATGCTTGCTTCGACGGAGTCATATCCCTAGGACGGAGATGAGGCATAGTAACATGTGCTGGAGATTGTTGGATGAATAGCGGGAGGACGCAGAGAGTCTTGTCTTATCAACAATGGTTGGGGCGGACTGACACCCATGTTCAGGGTACGTTCCGTCCCTTCACTGTCAGGTGCTAGAATCTACGGAGAAAGAGCCAGTGTGGTTCGGTTTTGTTTGGCTTGCGTTGCGTTGCTTACTAGTTTCGCTTCTGTCATAAACCCCCTTTTGAAAGTGAGCTTGGTTGGATGGGTGGATGGATGGATGGCCATTGGGAATTGCATGGCTCGGAACGGGAGGAAGAGTTGGAAGAAGAAACCGGAAGGGAGAAGAATCAAATATTGTTGCATTCATCACCACAAGTTGCTAGTTTAGTAGGCACTCGTATAACCCGACGACCGATGACAGTCTGTACCGTTTTACTACTTGAATTCAACGAAGTCAGCAGTGTCGACGATGGAGGAGTTGATAACACAGATGGGAGACGAGGGAGATAAGTGTAAGTTGAGATTCATTCCATTCCATTCCATTCAAACACAACTATGTACCCCCCAAGACTTTATATGCGGAATCATTCATACCCAAGTAAACTATCCCTACCCAAGAAAATCATCAAGACTAAACCCAAAAACCCAAAAGCCCAATCGCTCGCTCATCAAAAAGTGAAATCCATCAACCCATCCAAAACCTACCGCACAAACAACAAGAAATACACCACCCCCGCCAGCGCCACCAACAACGGCGCCAACCTCTGCCACAAAAGATTAACCACCTCCATGGCCCCCTCAAAAGCATCACTCCCCCTCCTGCCGCCCGGCTTATTACTCTTAACCCTCGTAAAAACCCCTTCCTTCATAATCCTCTCATCCATCTCCCTCCTCATCCGCCCACTATTCCTCTCCTCATTCGTCGTCCACGGCGCCTTAGTGTCCCTAGGGAACGTCTCCTCGAGAATCTGCTCAGCAGTAATCTTCGCTCCGGCCAGCACAATCGGCACACCCGTGCCCGGGTGGGTGCTAGCGCCGACAAAGTAAGCGTTATCCAATCCTTGAGCTTTCGTGCGCGGACGGAAGGCAAGCACGTTGAAGAAGTCGTGTGCCAAGCCGAGGATGGCGCCCTTGCTGAGGTTGAACTTGGTTTCCCAGGTGTAGGGGGTGTTGATGATTTCGTCGGTGATCAGGGGGGAGAGGGAGAGGCCGGTGCGGGCTTCGATGGTGGCGAGAACGGCGGTGCGGGCTTTGGAGATCAGAGAGGGCCAGTCCTGCTCTGGTTGGCCGTTTTGGAGGAGGTGGCCGACGGGGACGAGGGCGATGATGGCGTCGCGGTTGGGAGGGGCGGCCGAGGGGTCGACGCGGGAGGGGACGTGGATGTACTGTTGAGGTTGGGTGAGGTTAGAGGGTGGTTGGAATAAGCAGAGAAGGGGGGACTACTTACGAAGCTGGGATCGTCAGGCAGGGCCTGCCTCTCAAAGATAGCGTCAAAGGAGTCCTTGTACTCATCCGCCAGGAAGATATTGTGCGTCTCCAACTCGGGCGCCTTGCCCGACAAACTCCAGTAAAAGGAAATGGAACTGCACGACGCCTTACGGTTGTTGAGCTTGCTGGCGTACCGCTCGATACCCCCAATCTCCTTCGGAAGGAGGTTGTTATACGCATACACCAAATCGGCGTTGACCACCACCAAATCGGCATTAAGCACCTCGCCGTTCTCAAGCTGGACACCCGTCGCCTTTGGCTTCTTCCCATTCTTGCCTCCATCCGTAAGAACCTTTGACACGCCCGTGCCGAGTCTGTACTTGACACCCATCCTCAGTCCAATGTTCACCAGCGCCTCCAGCACCTTGTGGAAGCCTCCGTGCGGATACCAGATACCCTCGGCCAGTTCCGAGTACTGAAGCAGACTGTACGTCGCCGGCGCCTCGAACGGGCTCATGCCCATGTACATGGTTGCGAAAGTGAACACGCGCTGCATGCGGTCCGTCCTGAAGAACCGCCCGGCGCGGTGCCAAATGCTCTCAAAAGGGTGAAGAGCGACGAGCAAGCGGATGACGAGCCGGGGATCCGCCAGCTCGAGGATCGACTTGAAGTTGCGGTGCAGGACGTGTCGCAAGCTGGCCTCGTAGTGCTGGTGGCCCTCGGCTAGCCACGAGAGGTAGCGGCGGAAGCCGTCGGGGCCTTCCCACTTTTCGATCTCGAGCTTCATGGCGGCGGTGTCGGTAGTGGGCGAGAAGCGCTTGCCGTCGGAGAACCAGATGTTGTAGTTAGGGAAACATTGCAAGAGCTCGACTCCTTCCTGCTCGAGGGTGGTGCCTAGGTCATCGAATGTCTCGCGGAAGAGACCCGGTAGGAGGAGGAGGGAGGGACCTTGGTCGAAGCGGTAGCCGTCTTTTGTGTGGATGAGACTGCAGCGGCCTCCTGTAAAGTCGTTCTTTTCGAGGACTGTGACGTCTACGCCGGCTTTAGCCAGACGGGCCGCGATGGCGATACCGCCCGCTCCTGCGCCTGTTGGTTTGACGGAGAGGTTAGTATATGTTCTGACGGTAAGGTGAAGAGCTCAAAACTCAAGATAGAGGAACATACCAACAACAATGGCGCTCCGTGGCCTTTGAACCTCAGCCATGATGTCTGTGTGTCTGATGCCCTTCTCTAGAGTCCTGTCGTCGTTGTTGTTATCGTCGTCCCTTCTCTCTGCGCAAAAGCCGAGAAAATCTGAAGAGTCTGGAGGGTATACAGATTCAGACGTCCAAGCTGGAGAAAACAAGAAGTAAAAAGATCAGAGATAACCACTCAAGGTAGGTAGGTAAGTTCCCCCTCCAAGAAATCTCGAGCAAGGTAGCCGATGATCAACAAAGAAAAAGCATAAGAGCCAAGGCAGGTGGTAGTAGGAGCAGGAGCTTTTCACAAGCACTTTCAACAGCTAAGTACAGATCCAACGAACCATTCAGAGAGAAACAAACCCGAGACAGAACCTTTTTAAGACAAGTGATGATGCGCACAGTCTGTATTTAGATCATTCTCCCACCGTCCAAGATTCATAAGTTGTTCCTGGCATCTGCATCGCATCGCATCCAAGCACCTCATCACCTCCTTTCCCCTCCGTTCGGTTCAGCTGCTGTCATTAACGAACAACATTCCCTCCGTCCCGTGGGTCGATGATAGCGGATAGCGGGGACGGCATAACATCCCAAAAAGTCTCCATTTGGTATATTTGGCGGCGTGGTTCAATCTTAGTTTGCTATCCCGTGAAAAAAAGGTCGTGGATCGGTAACAAAGTAAACCGATCATACCGATCAATGCCCTCTTCGCACGATGTCGTCGCCGCCAAGATCGTCTTTTGAATCGGACACAACCCCCGACGGGCTCCAACAGGAAGTTGAACATAAAGTGGAGACATTTCCCGCTTGCGTTGCTGTGTTGCCCTTTCCCTTCTGGGCATTGGCAGCGGATTTGATTCGCCGAGGTGACCATGGCTCACCTGGAAAGCGCACTGGCCAAGCCCCCATATCTGGCTAAAGCGACCTGAAAGCCCACCAGATTGAGGCGGAGGGGAGTCCGCCCGATTCTACCGATCTGTCTGTCCCTACCCTGCCTCTGCCTCTCTTCAACTGCGGATCGAGTGAGGAGCAAGGGTTCGACAGATCGAGACTCCATGTGCATCAGAACAATCTCAGTGAGATCAGAGATCCGGAGTCCTGACAGGTCCGCCTGTCGCACTGGGCCGGCCGCATTGATCGCGAACCACGTCTTTCGTCTCGTCTCATCTCGTCCAGCCCGTCAGGCACGCAACGCAACACCAGGATGCGCGTTTCCAGAATCTCGGAATCGGTTTCATCCTTTCATCCCCTCCTGAATCGGACTGTGCTCCGCGAGTTACAAGTAACGTATGACAGATCTACGTGTAGCAGAAGATAAGAACACAAGCCCCCTGATGAGACCTTTGGGATTGAATTGTGTCTACAAAATTTGTGATGTTTTATTTACACCCACCGAATGATACCGGCTGCTCCACCATAACACAGCGACTATTTCACATGCACGACATACAATACTCTCTCATCATATACACTGACTGACAAAAAAGTTAAACAGGTATACAAGAACCACCTAATCCCGCCCCGGCCCCCCTAATAGACGGCCTTCAGACAAAGATTAGCTTTCTATAGGATAAGTAAAGTAGAGAATTATTATCGACATCAACCACCCCGATTACACCCCTTCTTCCTCACCAACCAACAATTTTACATCTTTCATCCCTCAGATACCTCGTAACTCAAATAAACCCCTTCGTCAGACTCGGCGCCCTACTAATGCTGCTCTTCCTTTTCGGGATCTCAATCACCCCATCCATCTGCATATTATCATTCGTAAACCTCCTCTTGCCCCTGATGCTTCCCAGCACGCTTCCCGCCACGCTGCTGCCCGCGCCGCCGCCGCCCATAGCGGAGCCCTTCTCCATGCGGAGGTTCTTCCACCCTTCGAGCTCGCGCTCCAGCCTCAAGGCTTTTTCTTTTTCCTCGCGCAGCTCGCGCTCGGCGCGGCGGGCGGAGAGCTCGTTGGCGCTTTCCGACGATTGCAGCTCGTCGATGGTCTTGAGCAACTTGTCGACCTTGTCGCGCATGCGCGCCACGTCTTCTTGGAGTTGCGTGTTCTGCTTGTCCTTGCGGTCGATCTGGGACTGCAGGTCTTTAACGATGCGGTCGACGTTGCGGACGGAACGCTGGGATTTGCTGCGCTCGTTTTCTTGCTCTTCGAGCTGGGATTCAAGCTGACGATGACAAGTTAGCTATTGATCTCTTTCGAAGTGATAACTGCGAATAACTTACCTCCTTGATGCGGCTGTGCAGGAACTTGATATCGTGGCTGGCAGTCGAATATCCCTTGGTCTCAAGGTCAATGAGCTTCATCTGCAGCTCGTTGAAGTTCTTCTCGAGAGTAACCTTTTGCTTCTGCAGATCGGCATTGTTTTCGCGCTCGGCAGCAATGTCCTTCTGAACCTCAGCAGCAAGGGCCTCGGCGCGCCGCATCTTCTCCACGGCAGCCGCAGCGATGTCTTCTTGTTGAGCAAGGCTGGACTTGAGCTCCAAGATCTCCCTGTCCATGTGCGCCGCGTTGCGCAGCGACGGGCTCTCGCTGTTGGCCAGCTCGTCAAGACCAGCCTTGGCCTCTTCAAGCCTTGCCTCGATGCTCCTCTTCTCGCGGAACAGGGCATCGCGCTCAGCCGTGATCTCGTCAAGAGACGAGCGGAGTGACCGCACCTGGCCAAGGAGCGTGACGATCTTGCTTTGAGCCTCGTTGTGGGCGCTGACGGCTTCGTCGCGAGAGGCCACCACGTCCGAGAGAGTCGCCTCCAGCCGCGCCTTCTCCTTAGACCAGGTCGAGCTGTTGAGCACCTCGTCATCCCACTTGGACCGAAGCTCGTCCAGCTCTTCCCGGAGTCTCGTAATCTCCGACTGCTTGCGTAGCTTCTCCTCGCGGGCCCGATCGAGCTCGTTGGCCAGTGTCGCAAACTCAGCCTGGTACTTCTTGCGCATCTGCTCCATGCTCGATTCCTTATCCTCAATGTCATTAGCACGCTGGTTGCGGTAATCTTCGAGCTCGTGCTGAAGCCTCTTCTTGGCCTGAGTAACGGCGGCAAGGTCCGTCGACATGTCTTCGATCTTCTCCTCCAGCCTTTGGTTCGAATGTTGCAGATCCTCAATCATCGCATCCAGACGCTTCCTCTCGGACATCATCTCCGCGCAGCTATCCTCCGCTTCCTTGGCTTGCGCTCTAGCGAACGTCTCTGCCCGGTTGGCCTTGAGAACGGCAATCTCCGCCTGTTCAAGCTTGCTGAAGTACTCATCCGCCCGACCTTTATAGAGGTTGAGGCTTGCTGTTACGTCAGCCAGCTTGGATGTCTCAGCATCCAGGCGAATCTGGAGGTCCGCAAACTCCTGGAGTAACTGGCTCCGGCTTGCGGCCTCCTGATCCCTGGCGAGTGACATCTCCTGGAGATCCGATCTGGCGTCACGGAGATCAACTTCAAGCTTGGCACGCTCGTGTCGTACCTTGTCATAGTGTTCCTTGAGGTCCGTCAGCTCTGCAACCGCATCCTTGTGGCTGTGCAAGAGTGATCGTCGCGAGTCCTCCTGGCTATTAAGCAAGTCGAGGATCTCTTCATGGGACCTGGTCTGGATATCACGAAGCGACAGCTCGCCAGTGCGAAGAGCCTTCTCCAAAGCCGACACTTTCTTGGTGGAATCATCAAGCAGTTCATGAAGTCGGTTATTGGCCTTTTCAAGCTTCTGCACCCGCCGAAGCTGTGGGCTTTCGTCGAGGTACGGGTCCTCCTCGCCCGACGCGGTACGCTCCAGCTGGCTTTGGAGATGACGGTTTTGCATCTGTGCAAGCTGAAGCTGATTCTGCAGCTCTTCAATCTCAGCCTTAAGATCCATGCGAGTATTGAAGCTGACGATATCTGCCGTGCGGTCCGAACGGACAGAATCATTGAGATTCTCCGAGTCGCTATTCGTAAAACGACGTTCACGAGGAGGAGTGGACGCATTGGAGTAGTGCCGTCCGTTTGTCTTGCGCTTCTGCGTCGGTGATCCGGTGAAAGGCGCCTCGTTAGGACTGATTTCCTCGAGCCGCAGCCTGGTCGGAGAGTCATTCCTGCTGGTCCTCAGTTCCGCTAGCTGGGCTTCGGCATTGGCGCGTGCAGTAGTCTGGACACGAAGGTTCTGCTGCAAGTCCTCAATCTTCCGGACAAGATCAAAGTTCTTGCTGAGGAACCTTTCACTGGCACTTGCACCTTCGGTTTGGACATGAGTGTCGTCTGTGTCGGGATCGACCGTCTTCAGCGCGTTCAAGAGTTGAGCCCGAAGCTCAATCAGCTCCTTGTCACGCGCATCCAAAGTTGACTGCAGAGTGCGGACTGTACCTTGTGCTTGGGTACGCAACTGCCGCTCAGACTCAATGGTCCTGTTCGCCTCTGCCAGTTGAACTGTAACGTTCGACGATAGCTTCTCGGCATTGCGGCTGGTTTGCGTTTCCCTAGCAAGTTCGTGGTTCAGGTCTTCGATCGTGAGTTGCAATTTCTCCACCTTCTTTTCCAGTCCGGCGACAGTGACCTGAGAATCGCCCAGTTGCTTGTTGAGTTTGGTATTTTGTTCCTCCACTCTGGTCTTCTCGCGCTGTACCTGAATGAGTTGAGCTCGAGATGCTTCACCGGCCCTTGACGCGGACCGTGCAATTTCGAGGCCCTTTTGCTGCAGCTTGTTGAGTAGGGCACGGTTGTCGTTTTCGGAAGCGGCCAGTCGGCTCCTCACGGTGTTGAGTTCTCGCTCGAGTCGTTCCTTTGCCTGATCGTTTTTGAGGCCAAACTCGCCCGACTCGATAATCACCTTGTTGAGGTCCTCAACTTGGTAATTCAACTTGGCGCATTCGGACTCGTACCACTTAAGCTTGTCGTTTGCCGCGTCGAGGTCTTTGAGCAGACTCTCTTCAYGTTCCCGCGCGATCTTGGTTGCTGCTCGCTCTCCAAGCACTTCGGCCTCACGTCGTGCTTCCTCGGCCTGGGTCATGGCATTACGAAGACGACGGATCTCCTCGCGGGCATCATCCCGCTCCTGTTCAAGCGTTGCACGAGTCTCAACCGCGCGCCGGAGCGTATCCTGCTGGGCATAGAGCTCTTTCTCGATCGTGATCTTGGACTCATTAAGGTGGTTGTACTCGTCCTTGAGGGTTTGATACTTGTGTTCACCAAGCAATTGGACATCATCACGAGACTGACGCTCCCTACTAAGTTCCATCTGAGCGTTGTACAACTCATCCTTGAGATCCTTGATCTGGGCCTCGAGCACTTGGCGGTTTTGGTCAGCCTGAGCGTCTTCCGAGAGACGAGCTTGGAGAAGCTTCTTGGCATCCTCGGCCTCCCTCATTAGTTGAGCTTGCTGCGACTTCATGGCAGTCAGTTCAGCCTGAACTTCCCGGAGTCTTTCAGCGACCTTCTCCCTTTCGGAAGCAAGCATCTTTGTTTGATCATCAATGCTCCGCCTCTCCATTGCCAACTGCTTGTTTTCCGAACGGAGAATTGCAAGCTCGCTTTCTTTCTTGCGAACCAGATCCTCATAACTGGTTGACGTCTTCGAGAGTTGCGTAAGCTGTTGCTGGAACTGGGTGTTTTCGGTGGTCAGCTGTTGATTTTTGCTCTTGGCAATCTGAAGCTCTTTCTGGGTTGTCAGAAGCTTGACGTCGCTATCCTGGTCCATTTTAAGCAGCTTGCTTTCCAGGTCCTTAACCTTGCGATCCTTCAGGGAGAGTTGACTCTGTAGCATCTTAAGCTCGTTTTCCAGTGCCGTTTCCTGTTCGCTGCGCTCAGACTGCTTCTGTGAGATTTCAACGATTTGACGTTCCAAATCCGCAACCCGGTTTGCGAGTTCAGATTTCTCCTCTTCCAACCGTCCGATGATGGTAGCGGCTTGTTCGAGCTGTGTCCGGTACTTCTCTACGTCGACTTCAGCACGCTTCTTAGCTTCAAGAAGACCGTCCATCTGCTCCTCCATGCGCTCTTGGTCGTCTAAAGCGCCCGCCAGTTTGTCTTCAAGCTCGGCTTCACGTAGCTGCAGTCTCTTGAAGATTTCCTCTTTGTCAAGCGCCAAAGCACGCTCGCTCTCGAGGGTTTGTTGGATTCGAAGCATCTCGGCGTGAACATTGCGACGCTCCTCCTCCAGCCTCTGCCGATCCATGGCTTCCTGCTTCATCCGGTCACTAAGCTGACGAATCATTTCATCCCTCTTTTTGACCTCTGTTGCAGTTCTTGTGGCACCGAGAAGAGGCTTCATGCGGACCATGAGCTGCCACCATGGGTTCTCGCTCAGCTCTAGGTAGACTTGGAAGTTTCTCTGTATGACCCTGGTTGCCTCAGCCCTATAAAGGCGCTTGTAGGCAATCCTCCTCTTAATGTAGCCACGCGCCAGAGACTGAAACTTGGCCATGATCTCGGTGATGATGGCATCGCGCTTCTCTTCCAATTCGGCAAGCACACCCGCGCGGAAAAAGACCTTGGTTAAGCCGACACGGTACAGTGATTTGTCGAGGCCGAACCTGTCGAGCATAATCCTTGCGGCTGCCTGACCCTCGACGTACCCTTTTGGCATGTTCGGGCAAAGAACTTCATAACGCTGTCTAAACTCGGCAAACGGTAACCTGTTGGGGAAACCAGTTCGAGCAATACGAATACCCTCCAACACACCATTGCAACGGAGCTGGTCCAGAACGAGAAGGCTCTGGAACTGCTTTGGCTTCTTTTTGTGGTTGGGAATGATGCAACGCACGAAGTGCGGGTGGGTAGAGTACAGCTGCGTCATCAAACTGGACAACTGCTCCTTGTGTCTCTGCGCAACAGTTCGGAAGAGCCCCTTCTTCACGCGGCTACGCATAGCTCCAGCTTCATCATCTTGATCAGCGCAATCGGCAAACAGGTTGGCCATGTACTTGTCGGTGGAAGCGGCCAGGAGACGTGTGATGTTGTCGTTGAGTGGATCCTTGTTCTTTTCCAGCCACCCTTCTGTCGAGTACTCGACCTCGGCAGCATAATGGGTCAAGATGAAGCCTTGGCCTAGTCTAGAAGGGCGATACTTTTGCGACTTTTTATCCCACAAGGAGTTCAGCTTCTCCGTAAAAGTCTTGTCGGTGGCCTTGGGCATTACACAGTCCTCATCAAGGCAAGAGAAGATACCGATGGGATTTGGCAGCTCGATCAAGTCAATGGTAGGCTGCAGGTCTCTTCCAAAGTCGATGAACTTCCACTCGATTTGTTCCCTGGCATATTCTTCCTGCTCGAGGACGAACATGTGGTGGTTGAAGAATTGCTGAAGCTTTTCGTTGGTGTAGTTGATGCAGAGCTGTTCAAAGCTGTTGGTCTCAAAGATCTCGAAACCAGCAATATCAAGAACACCGATGAAGCGGGTGTCGTCAAGACCCATGCTAGTTCTATCGAGCTGGCGGTTGATTCTCGCTACAAGATCACCAAAACCTCGCTCGTAGATACCCTTGGCAAGAGCGTCTATGGCCAAACGAACCTGCTCTGGAGTTTGCACTTTTTCGACCCATTCCCGACCTGCCTTTACCCTGGGATGCAGCAACCCCTGGAGGAAGGGTTCCAAAGGTACGCCGAGAAGCTTGCAAGCCCTTCCGGCAATGGCCTTGGCATCAGGGTTAAGCCGCGCTTGATCGGCCGACCTGCTCTCCTTGACCACGGTGATATTGCCCAGGTGGAGGACGGCTGCAATCGTTCGGAGGATTGCGACCTGCTCTTCGTCAGAGAAGCCCATCACCAGGAAGGCTTCGATGAGCGAGTCCCATTCCTCCTTATCAGATACACCCGTAATGGTGTCATGGCCATCCCGAGTGTAAGTGAAATCCTTGACATCCATATTATCCAGCAGAAGCTCTTGCTTGAGCTTTCTATCTGCGCCCTTAAGCAGCTGGTAGAAGATGTGGTAGTTACGCTCATTGGCATTGACATGGACCACTCGAGATTTCTCGAGAAGATACCAGTCTATGAATGCACCCGCGATAGAGCCATTGCTGGAGAATTCGATTCTGATAAATTTGCCGAATCTCGAGGAGTTGTTATTTCGCACTGTCTGCGCGTTGCCAAAGGCTTCCAGAATGGGGTTGGCCCTGAGGATTTGCGCCGACAGATTCGAATGCTGAGAACCTCTAGTCCTGCCCGAAGGGTCTGGGTGCGCCACAGCGGCTAGGTATTGGATGACCTTTTTGGTATTTTCCGTCTTGCCAGCACCTGACTCTCCAGTGACCAAGATACTCTGGTTCTCGTGCTCATCAACAAGATTGCGGAAAGCTTCGTCGGCCATGGCGAAGATGTGGGGCTTGTTGTCCTCCCTGTTTCTACCCTTGTACATGTTAATGTACTCGTTGGTATAGATGGGGAGAGGACAATATGGGTTGACGGCGACCAAGAAAAGCCCGGAGTATGTGTATATGAGGTCGGACTGGTATCTCGTATGAAGGTTGTGGACGACTGACGCCTCGTTTAGATGGGTCAGCTCGGCCATGTCGTTAGCCTTGTCGAACTTGGCCGGGTTGACTTTGTCGACCGTCTCGGCATCCACCTCTCGTTGCTAGCAGGCGAGTTAGTCAGTCGATCGAACATTGCGCTTTCAACAGCAATGACAGAGGGGCTCTGCTTACGCTTCCATCGTCACACTGGACCAACAGCTTGTTCTCTGGGAGCTCTTCAACGACCCACCCCTTGACAAAGGCTGCCTGGGGATCCTTAAGCCAGACATACTTTTTGCCGGAGAAGTCTTCGCCTTCGATTCCCTTGACTATGTCGGCATGTTTTCTCATGTCCTCCGTCTTGATGAAGGACGGCGCAAACGTAGTCGAGCCGGGCAGGGAGCTCTTTTGCCCTGGGCGTATCGGTATCGGCTGAACGAGTGTTGGCGTGCTCGAGGCATGGGAGAGACTGCGAATGTGGGTTGGCGGTGTAGGAGGAGCAGCACCAGCAGCTGGGCCGGCGGGAGGCATCACGGGCGCCGCTGGGTTCGTGAAGATGGCGGATCTCGGCCTGCCCAAGCCAGGGGCATTCGGTCCCTGCTGCGGCGGGGCATTGTTCCTTGCGAAGGGATTATTGCGTACCGACATGGTGTAGTAGCTGCCCTGGGTACTAGGTTAAGATTAGGTAGGGCTGAAGGGAAATCATGGAAATGCTACGCATTAAGCGTGCTCGGGCTAGCGATTCTGGCGACGATGATGTTCTGCTCTGCTCCAAGTGGTGTCGGTGGACTGCCGCGCAGACATGTAAACAACCGAAAGATGCGAGGGATGCGATACTGGAAGGCTGAAAGGCTGCACGGCGCTGGCTAAGCTAAGATTGTAGCTGAACGCGACAAAAAGGACGCAGCAAGGGTATTGGATGTAATATTAGACAAGACGATAGCCGGAGCAATAAGACGCCCAAAAGAGACAAGAATTGTATGTGCTGATTCCAGAAACCAATGTCCCAGACATCGGCTTCTCGGTGTTGAGAAAGTTGACGGAGAGAGAGTCTTGGAGAGAAGGTCAGGTCGAAGCAGGCAAGTTCCAGGAAGGCGGTCGACGACGATGGGGGAGCTAAGGTACCGCTGTAACAACTGGGAAGAGAAGCAGGGGCACCGCTGGCCGATGGCCGTCGTGGTTGGCGGTGGTTGCCCTGGCAGACCTGGGGGAGAGCGCACGGCGTGTCAAGTAAACAATGCCGTGGATTTGGCGCCAGGGCAGCGAATGGCTCCTCCAGTGCTCCTCCCTGCTCCACCCCTCAGCTCTCTCCGTCCCCGCCGCCGCTCTTCGTCCCACCAGAGTTAGAGAGCACGAGCCAGCTCATTGCTGACCGCCCTCGAGAGTCCATCGTGAAAGTCGGAGACTCGCTGCTCGGCCCTGATGTCACACCAAATGGCTCGTGCTCTCTTATCGGCCATATCTGGTTAGCGGGTCTTTTGCAGTAAAAGCGGCACCGCCAAGTCGTCGTCGCGCCCACGGGCCTCCAAATTCTCGAATTCGACTTGGAACCAAAGCGTGCGTGGCCATCCCACATGCAACTGAACTCTTCAATCTTTCCCGCTGCAACCCAAACTCTGGACTTTTGGATCCACGTCCAACACTTTTCCAGACAAGGAAACGACCTCCATCAGCCCAAATAACCCGCGCGCCTTCATCTTCGTGAAGCTTGCGCCTGTTATCTGATTGATTGCCTGTCTCCTTGGGACAGCAGAGAGTAAACCAGAGCTGCAGTACGGACGGGATTGTGGTTCATCGTCATCACTAACCTTGTAGGGTACGGTACTGATAGATCATCTTCACATTCATCCCTTTTACGCGCCGCACGACGGGAATCCATACGCTCGCGTTCATCTGATCTCCTCAAGTCTTTGCTTGACCGATCATACAAAAGGCGCGACTTGCCAATCGCCTCTTGCGACTATCAAAGGAGAAGTGGAAGAAGACGCCGGAGCCCTTTAATCGTTGGCTGGGCCTTCTTTCCTGCGAACAAGGAGCTATCGTGAGTTGGGCGGTCGCAGTGGCCAACAACCACAAAGGAGGAAAAAGCCTTCCTTCCCCCGCGCCCCAACAACAATCTTGTGTCGACGCTGAGAAATGCGGCTCGATTGCTAGCGCAATCCCAGACAAAGTCCCACCATAGCTGCCTCCAGACATCTCTCGTCGTCATGTCTCAATATCCTCCCTACCCGGGACCTTATAACGGCTACGGCCAGTATCACGGCCAACCACCTCCCCAGCCGCCTCCGCAACCACCATACGGATATCAGCATCCCCCGAACTTTTCAGTCCCTCCTCCCATCACAGCTCCTCCCCCATACAGCGCCGCACCATTGTACCAACTCCCGGGACAGCCTGGAGTCGGTATGGATACCAATCGCAATATATCGCAAGGCGCGTTTGACTACAACTCGATGCAAATCCCGGGCCTTGGAATTGGTGGCCCGCCTGCCACGAGCACGCCTTTTGGCGTCCCGCCTATTCCCAGTCCTTGGGGTCAACCACCGCCGTCTTTCCAAAACCATCAGCCGCCGCCCATGATGCCTCAGCAACCGACGCAGCCCCCTGCGCCTCGTGCCTTTGGCGGATACTCTGGTCCTTCATCGAACGGTCCTGTAAACCGCCCCGCCAATCTCCCGCCAAAGCTTCCCCCCAAGCCGCCTGCTCGCGTCACCAAGGAGATCGAGATAGAAGAGGGGGAGTTGAGTGAGGGTCAGTTCGAGGACCTGTATGAGCCCACCCCTCCCATCACTGTCAACACCAACGTAAAGAAAGCTCCAAAGCCCGTCCTGGCTCCTGTCGAGAGCCAGCCCACGAGCGCAGTCGATACTCCGGATGCGAACTTCTACGGAAATGATGATGATGAGGGAGAAATACCGGCAAAGGATGGCCAAAGTGGTGTGCCTGGTTCGGCGCGTGAACGATCCGGCTCCTACTCGCCCTTCCTCTCGCCAAGGGAGCTGCAATCTGGACACCCGACTCCGCAAAATGGCGATAGGAGCATTCAAGGTAGGGCCTCCGTTTGTTTGTCTATTTTTCCTCCTCAAATGCAACAAGCTGATAGGTCTCTTAGCACCACAAGCTGTCCCCGACCGAACAAAAGCGATCGGTAATGTTAATGGACGAGCGCCTCTTGTTCCTGGTCTTCAATTTGCCTCATCCTCCTTCAGCAACTCTGCGACACCCAAAAATGCCGAACAAGCGGCACCTGCACCTCAAACTGCTCCGGGTAGCTCGTCTGCACCAAAAACGTTACAAACGGTTCAAAAGGAAGCGCAGCTTGCCATCTTGCGTCTGCTACCCCTGGGCGTCAGATATCAAAATTATATAGAAGAGGGTATTGACGAGAGGGTGGTCAAAAAGCTTTACAACAACCTTCATCTGGATATACCGAAGCCGGCATCGGAGACTGCGACTACAACTGCCTCTACGCAAAAGGCCGCCCCAGAAAAGGTGTCTAGCCCCGTACCCACCTCGCCGCAGACCACAAAAGTACACCAGCAACAACCGACACCTGTTGTTGCTGAGACAGTTTCCACAACTGAGCAACCAGGCAAAGAAGAAAGTCGCAAAGACCGTATTGCGCGGTTAATGGCCGCAAAGGCCGAGAAAGCTGCAAAGCCCCCGACTGTTCCTGCTCCGAAACCACCCTCTGCGCCCGCCCCAAAAACGGCATCTGCTCCTGTGGCGATGGCACAACCGAGCCCCGTATTTGCCGAAGCAAAGCTAGCGCCAGCGGCAGTGCAAGAAAAGCCGGCTGGCGACACTGCCGGGCCTAAACCCAAACTGGGGCCTAAGGAGCTCTTGTTACAGCAAAAGATTGCAGCACTACAAAAATCTCGAGAAGCGCAGAAGCAGGGGCAGGCAAACGTCAAACCAAAAGCCGCAACCCCAGGTCTTGCTGACAAGGCTACAAGCACTCCCATCCCTAATTCTGCGGCTTCAGCTGGTTTGAAAAATGACGTACCACAACCTCAAGCCCAGGCCAATGTACCCACGGCCATGTCGACTATTCCCGGCCTTCACTTCTCTGGAACCCCGAATGTCCAGCCAGCGCTACCTGCGAACCCGCGGAAAAGGCCAGTGGCTGCTGACTTTGTAGAGTATTCCTCAGCAGCAACCAGTCTGCCTAAACGACCTTTCGGTCAAATCCGGAAGGAGACCTCCCTGGTCATTGATGTGACTGACGGCTCGGACGACGAGGATATGGACATTGATATGGACATGGAATCCCCTACTGATGTCCCACAGCCAACACAGACGGCTAATGAGAGCTTCCAGCGCGGTGGGCCATTGCGTGGTTTCCCACCTTTGACAGATACCTTGCCGCCGCGTCAGTTCTCAAGCCCCGTCCCCGTTTCGCAGGCATCGAACCTGCCTGCAGCGGCGCAGAATATCAGAAGACGAGAGACGGAACTTGACGTGAAAGAACGGATGATTCAGGAAATGCGCAGGAAGATTGCTGAGGCTGAGGCCAAGAGGAAAACCAAGAAATCTTCCGCGGGTTCACAAACGCCTACACAGCCTGAGCAAACCCCAGAGTTGAAGGATGATGGAGGGTTCAGACTGCCTACTACTCGACAGTCCGTTTCGATGAGCAGTACGGGTCGGTCTTCTGTGACAACCCCCGTACGGCCCGCTTCGGCAGCGCCTGTTCTTAGCTCGCCAAGCCTTCCAAACCCTCCAAAGCCGAGTCAAGCTGCAAAGGCGGCGCTGGAAGCCAAGATGAACAGGCTGAGGCAGTTGCGAGAGGAACAAGCTCGCTTGGAAGCCGAGATCAATGGGTTGTCCGAGGAACCCGAGCGACCCGACACCAACGCTATGGAAGTTCCCGCGCAGTCGAACGGTTCAGAAAAGGACACCACTTCCGGTAAGTCCTGTCCGCGATGATTGTATTCGGAGCATGATTCCCATGGAAAGTGCCATGTTACCTGGCATCGTTTTCAAAATTTTGTCTGACCATATGCGGGTAAACTCCAGTATCTGCTCAACCTACTACCGAACCCCAAACCCATTCAGATTCCTCCAAGCTTGAGGTCTTATCGGCGCCTTCAGAGTCCTTGAAAGGGAGCAGCACCATCGTAGGTGCGGAAGATAAGTCTTCGGGGCCGTCTCCTATCCTGATCCCGGCTGCCGGTAGCCAAGAGGCAACGGTTGCTGCAGAGACCGCTGAACAAGATGATCAGACGTCCGCCATGTCCATTGATGAAGGCGAAGAGTTGGAATTGGACCAAGGCGACGAGCCTGCAGATGTTTTTGAGAGCATCTCGACATCACAGCTAGCCAACGAAGCTGGTAGTGGTGACTCTGAAGTTCAACGCGAGAACACGCCTGCCAAGCTTGATGAAACATCGCCAATGGACATCGACTCATCTCCGTCCAGCCCGACCTCTCTTGAGTCCTCTCCCGAGGACAAGTCGCCCTTACCAGACCAAATCTCAGTTGTTGCTCAGCCTCGTGAAGCTGCCCAGGAGCTAGAGGGGGAACCTGCAAGAGATGTAAACGTCGTTTCTCCTGAGGTCCCTGACCCTATTCAGTTAACCAGATCACAGGAGACTCACGAGACGACGACAGCCAAGACAGGCTCGTTCAAGCCTTACGAAAGCCCGTTGCGCTACTTCCACGCGTATCGATTCCACCCGAGCTACCGGGACACTGTTTCCGGTGGTCTCAGATCTCTAACCTACAGTAACAGGATAAATCCGTCCATACCTCTCTGCCCCTCAGAAATTGCTGGTGAACAATGCGACGAGACGTGTGAATTCCAGCACATTAAATCTATCGTTGCTCCTGGTAAGTCCCCTCAAAACTTGTGGTAGGCTGCTAACATCAGACCTCCTTCCTCCCCCCTCCCAGCGCGCTGACTCCTTCCTCCTCTACCTACCAGACGATGCCATCCTCTTGGAGCTCGGCAAAGCCGACGAATTTGAAGGCGAGCAAAAGACCCAGTTCATCGATGGTCTTCGCAAGCTCCTTCACGAATTCCGTGCAAAGAAGGTCAGAGACTTCGACGCAATTGCTCGCGGCATCATCGAGTACCGCGCTCGCTTCCTGGGGGATAGGTCAAAGGTGCTTCCGTTGGAAGGGGTAACCCTTTGATCCATCCCCTTGCCATCCCGGGCATGTTCCGGGTATGTTCCGGACACTTTTCCCATCAGCTTTAATCCCATCATAAACATTGTGGCTTTTCACTGCCCCCATTCCGGCCGTAGATATTTCACTTCGACCCTATCTTGCTGTGAAGAAGCATCCACATTCCATTTTCCCTTCCAGCGTGTTTTCCTTCCCAGCATTTTTGACACGGAGTTGGGTTCATGGGGCGCATTCTTCTTCTCAGTTGCTCTTTGCATCGTGGCCCGCTTCTCTGGATCGGCTATAATGGGAGCCGACCCTGTGTTTGCACCACCATGGTACAGTTGAGAGGTTCGAGCGGTGTGTTAGAACATTTTGAAGAGGAGGGCATTTTAGGAATATTATACCCCCTTCTTTCCTAGTGGGATTCACTTCCCTGTGGAATTCAGGACTTCACGTCCTGGCCAAAAGAGCGTGTGGAACAAACAAAAAAGGGGGGGAATAGAAAGGATAGTGGGGGGGGGGTTGCGGCACTGAGAGAAAAGATTCGTTGTCAGAGTTATGTTACGTCCGTCCGCCTTAAAGGTCTTGAAGCGACACCAGTCCGTTGAATGTCTAGATTTGCGGCAGTGATTGATGCTGACGAGGTCTGAGAACGAGGGCCTCGTCCCATGGAATAAAATGAGGTTTTCATCGTTACCTTGAATACATAATCTTCACTCATCGCTGAAATATTAGACCGTGCTGCTCTTCTCATTATCTCCCTCTCAAAAAGGTACCGTAGGAACTCGGGAAACTCACACTGACACATCAGGGTTATAAAGGTGTCCGGCAGTCATTAATTTGCCTACTGATACCTGAAAACAGTGCAAAGCGATTGACAAAACCCCCGGCAAGTATTAAAACACTGCGTCTGAGCCATTATGAATTTCGCGAGTTTGAAAAATATGAGGAAGACATGCAGACACCGTTCGAGTTGCAATCGGGGTATAACGCTGAATTTTCGTAGACGTAAAAAGAGAACCAAGACATTCGACTTTCACTGCTTCTGGTTCAACTGCTGTATCCTCATCAACCCACCCACCACACAACTTCCAGCGCGAACAGCCCAGTTCATAGGATGCGAAAAAGCCTGGCCCATGAATGTCATGGCTGGCATACACTACTTTGGAAATCCGTGAGAAAAAGAAAAAAAAAGAAAACCAGGATATCAGATCTCGGCATCAAGACAAAACTCGCAAAAAGAAAGTAACGATGCCCACAGCCGGAATCGAACTGACGACTTCATCATGTAATGGTGTTACTAGTGATGCGCTCTACCACTGAGCCATGCGGGCTTATTATTGACATTTCTGCTTCCCTCCTCCCCACATAATCCCACCATCCCCCTCTGCCACAGCACCTCTGTCCCTCCCTCCCTCCCTCCAAGTCAACTCAAGGCAAACTCCTCCCACTCCTCGTCGCCTTCCCCACCTCGCTCTGCGTCGTATCCTCCGCATACCTCTTATACGCCCCCACATACTGTTCATCCTCGCTCCACGTCTTCTTGACGCTTTCCCTCTCCGTCACAGCCTCGTACCACTCCTCCCACCTCTTCCACACTTCTTCGTCTTCCCCCCTTTGGCCGCTGGGCGGGATACCGACTCCACCAGGTTTATAATGATCAATCAGGAATAATCGCTTCGCCCAGGGTGCTAGCATGATGTCTAATAGACTGAACTTGTCGCCTAGGAAGAATGGTCCC
The DNA here is from genome assembly GCA_009805235.1 of Neurospora pannonica FGSC 7221. Lineage (NCBI taxonomy): Eukaryota > Fungi > Ascomycota > Sordariomycetes > Sordariales > Sordariaceae > Neurospora > Neurospora pannonica. The sequence continues at coordinate 10,202 of RANY01000071.1, read as the reverse complement.
GACTTGGATTCTGAATCTGGGGAGGAAGAGGAAGAGAGCATCTCCTTGGCGAAGGATTTTAGGTGGTTGTGAAACTCGGAGCGGATCTCGTCAATGGTGTAGGGTTTGTCGTCCGTGTGCTGAATAAACCTATAAAACGCCGGTACTATCCTTGAAGAAATATGATCGATCCAGAGCCGGCATCTAGCTCTTTCGTAGGCGTCGTCTTGCGGCAGCAACCTCTCCCCGTACTTGTCCACATCCGAGTAAGCTTCATCTAAATACTCGCAAAGCACCAAACTCTCATATAACGGCTTCACCTCCTTAACTTTCCCCGTCTTAGGGTCGGTGGAGGTTGGCACAGCCAGCGTCGGGACCAACCCTCGTGGGTTGAGCGCAAGAAACTCGGGCGCTTTGTGGTAAGGGTTTATCTCGATGTATTGATGCGGGATGTTCTTCTCGGCGAGGGCGATCCAGACACGCTGGACGAAGGGACAGAACCAGCCGCCGTAGAGCTTGAGGGGGTGTGGAGAGGAGTGGGCGGAGGCGAAGGAGGCGGCGGCGCCGGTGGGCGAGCCTTGGAGGGAGGTGTCGACTGAGGCCGGCTTTTGGGTGGAGAGGTTGGAGGAGGAGGAGGAGGACATGGTGCGCTGGTGGACTTGAACCACGGGAACCGGGAGGGATCTGCTGTTGAGTTTGAGGACAAATGGGGTTTTGATGGACGAGGTGAAAGTAAGTGGGAGCTTGGATAGCGTTGGCGAACGGAGGGTGAGGCTCAATGGAGGTAGGTCAGTGCGGAGAGGAGGGTATCAAGCTTGGGGTTCCTGGTATTCGATGGATGGTTGTTGATTTAGGAGGGGATATGGGCAGCATCTTAAAACGAACAGGATGGGCTGTCTATGACGTGATTGGAGTTGGGGATTTGCGAGGAGAGGGGGAGGTTGAGGGGAAGGTGGGGGTTGATCAACACTCCCCCGTAACGCCTAACCCTAACCCCGCATCTGAATGATACAGTACAAGTAAAGGGGACTTGTTTACACCTTCACAACCCGTCATGATGTTCAGAGGCACAACGCCAGATTCTTGATATCACACATGTGCCATTGGATAAGCGTCTTGGGTTCATTTCATTTATTAGATTCTATTAAGTCGGATCTTCTTGGGACCATACTTAGAACCACCACCCTGTCCTGCTTCAGGACCCCTGGTGAGACCCTGGCACGAACCTCCACTGGCGGGCATTCCCGGGATAGCAAGACCGTGCTCGGGCTCGGGAAGGGGGGCGGTCTTGTCGGCGCGTGGGACGCGGGTGGTCTGGGATTTTGTGTTGGTCTTTTGTCAAGAGGCAGATAATAGAGGCTTGATAAAGTAACACTTACAGGCTCCTCACCAGCGCCGTGGATGATGTTGTGGCCAAGCTCGATGTAATTGTCAGAAGAACCGTCTCCTTGGCGAGGCATGTTGATGGATGTGTTTGTGTGTGGTTGTTGTGTGCGTGTTATGTTGATGTGATGGCTTTGATTGAGCCTTTGGTGTGTTTTCGATTGGTTTGATTGTGATTGTTGTTGATGAAGATGGAGATAAAAAGATGTGATTCAACGAGGAGAGGAGAGCTCTATTTGAAGACATCTGAACTCATGTTGTTTGACGTCGACGTCATTGTTTGGATTGTCATGTCCTGAGCGTCATTTTGTGGGGAAGTCTGTAACTCAACCCCAAGACGCTTCTTATGACCTGGAGGTCTTGGAGTCATAGATCTAGGATCGATAGATCTCCAACTCGGACTGGATTTCATTGTTGTTCATTGATCATTGTTGACTTCGGTTCTTGGGGGTATGGAATGCCCTGGATGCAAAACCGTCCCCCTGCGATGGCAGTCCGGCAGACAAGGACACCTGACCCACAGCTAGCGGAATGGATCAGGAACGCCCCGCAAACTGTCCTCCACTCTGCCGCTAGGCTCCCGATTCAGGCCGTCTCAGGGTTCCATCGGTTGACGTCAGCCTGGAGCTTCAGACCATTCAACGAAGCTGGAGCCAAGGCCGGACACCCGACCCGCTTGCACTGCCGAGCTCCCATGCCTCCCGTCGACAACTCCAGACGCGACACAGATCTGACAACACCACCAACAATTTCACAGCCGCAATTGCTAGTCGGGTCGGGATTGGATCGCGCAACCGCCGTGCTTCTGCCTCGTTATCCCTAACAACTCACAGGCTCACAGCAGTCCGGTACTACGGCCTCGGCGTCAGCACCCCGCGCGCAGTCGCACACCGCCCGACAGAGCATCGCATAAAACATGCGAGGATGGATCGCCGTTTTGTTCATCATGCCAATCTTTCTTACAGCGCTCTATCAGAGTAGAAACACCATCCCGCTTCTCCACCGCTGGCCGTCATCGTCTCCAGCTGTACTGCTAAACTATCTGATTTCTCCCTTCAACATCCGGATCTATCGCACCATGTCGACCTTCAACCACCCGGACTACGCGGTGCCCGTGACCTTGCCCGAGGGTCTTTCCCAGGACCAGCTTCTCGGCTTTCATCCTTTCCGTGTAAGTCAAGGACCCTCCTAGCCAAGTTTAATCCATTTAATCCCATGTAGAGATACTGACAGGACCGGTATCTGCACAGTCTTGGATATCCACGCTTGAGAACTCCCTTAGCCTGCAAGCTCAGAACCGTTCGCACCCCCTCCACCAGGATCCCTATGTGCTTCGCTCCGTGACGGTTCAGTCATTTGACCTCTTCGGCGGCAAGAGACTTGGCTTCCTCAAACTCCTCGCCGAAGTAACCAACAGCGCCGGAGAGAAGCTCCCCGGATCAATCTTCCTTCGAGGGCCAAGCGTCGCCATGCTTGTGATCCTGATGCCCGACGATGCACCCGCCGATACCGATGAACGATATGTCTTACTTACCGTGCAGCCACGGATACCTGCCGGTAGCCTCGAGTTTGTTGAATTGCCCGCTGGCATGGTAGACGAAGAGGGCCAGTTTGTCGGGACCGCTGCAATGGAAATCGAGGAAGAACTCGGCTTGAAGATTCCCACTTCGGAGCTGAAGTGCCTGAGCGAGATGGCAGGCATATCCTCAAAGACTGACAACGGCAAGATCCAGGACGGGAACTTACCACAGGCCATGTACCCTTCTGCCGGGGGGTGCGATGAATACATCCCCATCTACATGCACGAGAGACGCGTACCACGGGACACGCTCAGCGACTGGACGGGTCGACTTACGGGGCTCCGTGAGCACGGTGAGAGGATATCCCTTAAGCTGATAAAGATGCAGGATCTGTGGCGCGAGGGTGCCAGAGACGCCAAAAGTCTTGCGGCGGTAGCCTTATGGGAAGGCTTGCGAAGAGAGGGAAAGCTCTGATTCAACCCACGAGTGGGCGGCATACGTGTTGCCAGATTTCCTTAAGAATAACGCTCGACGGCAAGGTCCGCAAGTCTCATCTTCATTCCTTCTACGGCCTGGTTAGAGTCCGTATTTCTTCGCAATTTGAATACCCTTAGCGAAACTGGCCAGGCGAGCGTCAAGCGCATACCCCTGAGCCTCCCATTTGACACATTCGTCCCACAAATCGGCGAGCTTAACGTGGAAGACCTCGATGAATTCGTTCTCTTCGAGCTCGGGTGTCAAGTTCTGGTTCTCCGGCAGGCTCATGTCCACGCTGACCTCGACTAGTTTGAAATTCGTGTTACAGAATCCGGGATCTGACAACATCATTAGCGTGCGAGAACTCGACACAAAAGCCTAAACATATTACACACCATTAAACATAATCGGCGACGTCGTCAAAGCTTGCGCAACATAGCCTGTCTCCTCCTTGAGCTCCCGGACAGCTGCCTGTTCGGCCGTTTCCCCTTTATCTACCAAACCAGCTGGAAGCTCAATGCAGATCTTGTCAAGAGGTGGACGATATTGCTTCTCGAGAAGAATCTCGCGGCCTACGAGGTAAAGTAATGTTACACTGGTCATCAGCGATGGCCAACTCTAATACGAGCGGGAGAAACCTACCAGTGTCCTTTTCCAGGATAGCAATGACGCTTACACCGTCAAAGTCACTGCCTTTGGGACGAGTGGTCCGCTCCGCGTGTTCCCATGTCCGGGTGACGCCGTCCTGGCCGATGTAGGTTGTCCTGTGAGGAAAACGGTAAGTATCGTGACAGCAAAGGCATGCAAGGTACCGTAAACAGCGTTTGTGTTACTCTTGTACCAGCTGAACAAAGACTCACTTGACTAGTCTCTTCCACTCGGCCTCACTGTTGGGCTATGCTTGATGGTCAGCATCATCGACCTGCTTTGGCCAAGGGCATCCATCAATCAACTCACTAAGAGCTCGGTAGAGATAACTCTTGCTTTGCCTGGCGTCATTCTTGAAGTGTTTCGGTACCGATTACCACCAGAGGAATACTCAGGTTCGTCTGATATAAGCAGCTGAGCAAAGCGGATGAACCTCTGCGTTACCCCAGGGCCGCTTGGAAAAGTTGGAGATCGTGGCGGCGGCGGGGGGACAAGCGGATGGCGGTTGGTGCCGTGTCATCAGTGAGGCTACCCCCTGAAACATCCATTCCACAGCAATGCCGGGAGTGCCTTCCTTCAGTACTTGCCCTGACCAGGCCCGGGGGGGGGGGGGGGGGGGGGGGGG
>RANY01000699.1:0-19222 GCA_009805235.1 Neurospora pannonica FGSC 7221 | reverse complement strand
CCAGCCGGCACGCCCTTCCCTAGACTTCGGACGACAAGATACTCACCCGTCCCGCGCCGCCTCGCGCCGCACCTGACTGGACCTACTCTGTAGCCTAGGCACCAGCGGGCATATAGGGTCCGTTACGTAGCCTCTCTACCACAACGGAACGGGCCGCCTGTGGTCTTATGGCGCAGTGGTTCGTTCCCGTTGATGAAAATACGCGGTGTTTTCGCAAAGTCATAGCAGCTGGGGCGTTGTCGTTCGTTCGACAAGCTTATCTGGGCGACTTGGCTTTTTGCTTTTTTTATTCGATTGAGGAAGTGGTGAGGATGCTGTAAATGAAGTCTGCGCATTTTTCTTTCTGGTTTTGGGGTTTTTGTTTAAGGAGAAGGGTAGAGAGGTGGAAAAGCAAGGGTTTTCGAGAGGGGGCTGGAGAGGAAGAGGGACGCTTTGGGGGATGCGAGGAAGTTGCTGAGACGTGCTGTGCATAGTCGAGTGGAAGAGTGGTCCGAGGCACAAGTAGGATGAGGAAGGGAAATGGATAGAGGGCCTGGGGAGGAGCTTCATTGGATCATGGTGTTGTTGATGTCAAACGAAAGAGTGAACACTGTCGACGAAAGCAGTGAGTCGGAACGAGAGTGAGGGACGAAGAAGACAGCGCCTCGTCATCGGCTGGATGTAGTAGGAATAAAGTATCGAGCCGGCCTTCAAACCATCAATTCACCTCAACCTGGTCCAGTCTCCCGGGTGATGAAGTAGTACGTGATATAGATAGATCCAGCGTTGCACACGCCGGGAAGGTAATCGATGCATTCAAAATATCGCCTCGGACGTGAACGGCCTCGGGGGAAATTGGGAATGGATATCGAGTATAAGTATCGTAGGCACTCCGGCCTCCAAAAGGCCAACGAGGTCAGTACCGACAACGACCACCCTCAAACCCAAGAAAGCCATTACAACTCCGAATAGCCCACCCAGTCAAAATGTGCACAAACCACATTTACATAACGTATTGCTATCACTGCGCTGTCGTAGTGCGCAGAAGGACCAGGAAGGTCAAATGCGACTACGTCAGAAATCGCTACCGGTTATGGGGCGGTTGCGGGCGCAGGCTCAATCAGGAGCATGCCAGGTTCAGAGAGTGCTCGACGTGCGCACGATGACAAAGGCGGTAAAGAGGAGGAGGAGGAGTGAAAAAGAGGAGAAAGGGGGGGGGGGGATTGAGGAAGAAAGCGTGAAGAAGACGGAATGGGAAATTTGAAAGGGGGGGGAGGGGCATGGAGGAAGAAAAGGGTTGAGGAGTGGACAGCAGTGGGAATGGAGGTTATCGGACCTGCTTGGAATGAGATAATGATGGGTTGCCACTCAGCTGGTTAGTCACGGGGAAGGGAAGGAAAAGAAGAAGCTGAAAAAAGTAGAGAGGTGAAGTCTGGAAAGGAAGGACGAAAAGGGGTGTGTTGTTTTGGTATATCCACTGAACTCCCACCCAGTCTCAAATACACTTTTCAACCAGACCATGACACAAAACAATAGCCAGGTGATCATCCATGAAACCCCTCTAACAAACGCCCGAGCTAAACGCCCGAGCTCCAGAACTGAAGCCACCCTTTGACCGTGATCTTATCCGTCTTGCCGATCAAGCACAATCCCTTGCTACCCGCCTCGTCTCCATGATCCTTTCCGTTCCATTACCCATATGATACCGATGTCCCCTGTCCCACCCTATACATCCTCGACCCCTGTATTGTTTACCGTCTTTACCGTCTTCGTGGTCTTCTTGGTGTTCCTTGTCCACCACCCCTGGAACCTCTTAGTTTTCCCGCCCGTGGTGACCTTCAAACAATCCTCAGCCTCCTTCAGCAAAGCCTCGAGTTCCTCTGCCGTGGCATTTCTTGTCAGGAGAGGCTGCATGGAGGCAGTTAGGCGGTCTAGTCGTGCTTGGTCGAAGTCGTGGATGAGCCCCTCGGTTGTTGTGGGTTTGGTAGTCTTTTTGAGAGGCATCGAATAATATTTCTGGAGTTTGACGAATCTGTCGGTGGGTATGTCGGTTTATTTGTGAATCTGATGATGCGACTAGTGATTCTTGTGGGTAATTGATACCGATTACAAATGGTAAGACAACGGACATTACATGTGAATTCTTGTAATTGAAAGTGCTTTGTGGTTGAGAAATCGAATTCGGGATTTCGCTGTCGGACGGAACGGCATATTAAGGGGTCCTGGCCGTCTTCTAGAAGTAGACTCCTTCCTGTTGTCTTTGAGACACAGTTTGCCCTTGTCAACAAGGGGCCCATTGTCGAGTCTTTGTCCACTGAGGCAAGTACTCGGCAAGAGAACCATACAGGAAGTCGGCCATGCGCCAAGCTGGCTGAATGGCTTTGAAGATGAGCGGGCTGGAACAAAGAACGACCATGGGGAGAAACCGAGTCCGTGCCTTCGGGAACTGTAACGGTCCTCTGGGTCGTGGGTGACCAACCGGAAGGCCCTCTGGGGTGGCGATTTCCATGTTGGGCTGTCCACCTCTCGGTGGCTTGATGCTGACCCGAAGAGTCGGGTGGAAGGAGACACGGGAAACTGTGAGGCGCCGGCAGTTAATGGATCTATCTGCCGGAAAACAGAGCAACGGAACGGGACAAGATAGTAAGTAGCGGATCATCAAGCGGTTTGTCATGGAAATGAAAGAAATAGTAAGAAAGTACAGGTTGCTAGATGTTCAATGGGACCTAGTCGACGTCGATTCTGTACCATATAAAGTGACAGAGCAAAAGAGCAATACAAGAGAACGAATCATGAGCCCGGCCATGACTGTAAAACCGAGAACTCAAAGCACAATGATAGCCACTAGGCGATACTCGCCATCAATGGGGACATTCAGAAAGTAAGGTTCTCTGGTATCACTCGCTCAAACCAATCCGCTGGCTGACGTAAACAAAACATAAACTGCTTGACCGTACAATATCCATCCAAGAGGCATGTTTTCCCATGCCAAAAAAGCCGGAACGCCTATATATCCACCAGGCCCAAGAACGCCAACATGCAGAATCAACAGGATAGATAGAAAAAGGATGAAAGCAGGCCAAAAAAAGAACACCCTATTCCTCAGACCACTGCTTGGGTGCCTGCGTCTGTGAGTGAGAAGCGACCACCGTGTTCACCTAGATACTCCTGTTGTGCGCTTCCCTCAGACGCTTAATCCAATGTTTGCGCACGTGACTGGGCATCTTGCAGAACACCATGGCCTTGTTCTCGTCCGTGAGGGCCTTTTCGGCCACCTTGAGCTGAAAGTCCATATCCTCCTGGGCGAAGTCTCGGAAGAAGATCTCGACGGCTTGCTCTGCCCAACTCAGCTTGGGCTTGGGAAAACGGAAAACCTCTGCCAGGGCTGATACCGCATCGGGAGTAGATAGACTGCTGACTGCGGAAGAGCTGGCAATACCCGAGGCTTGGGAAGCATGGTCAACAGAGCTTGAGGCAGTACGACGGCGTTTTTCAGCGTTAGTAGAGCCGCTGGAGCCACTGCTGTCAGGCATGTGAGGCCTTCTCCGGTTCTGGACAGGATTCTCCTCGGGGGGCGTGAGGGCGGACGTGTTCGGGTTATTTCGGGGTTGATGTGCGGTCGGGTTGGGCCGGGAATGTGGTGGTGGTTGAGACGACGGCAAGGTTGGTGGAGTGGGAATGGGGGCCAACACGGGGGCGGGGATGGGAGAGGGAAGAGGGGCGGAAGCCGAATGGACTGGCGGCGGCGGAGGCATGTGGCCCTGTGGATGAGGGTTCGCGTAGGATGGGTCGGCAAGGAGGTTCATGATTGTCGTATTAGGGGCATCCTGGTCGGCGTGGCCGGGACCATGACCGGAGCCGGGGCCGGGGCCGGAAGGGTTGAGGTTATCATTCGTCTTGCGGGGGCGTTGTTTGGTCAGCCGTTTAGGGGCACCGCCAGAGCCGATGACATCGGGGAACAAGATCTCGTATAGCTCTTCATGTTCAAAGGGTCTGCCACGAAGGGAGCGAGAGAGTGGCTCCATCTGATAAAAAGGAGAAATAGGGTTAGCAGTGACAAGGCAAGACGGGACGAGGCAACAGGATGCCAACATGACATGACGCACCTGCAAATGTCTGGCCCATGCTTCTTCGGATGCATTTACAGTCCTGGTCATGACATCGTAGTGGAAGTCAGGATCCTCCCGCAGACCGCGCCACAGACGGAACTTTTTTCGAGCATTGTCACTCTTGTTGATGAGGTGGCCCTTGTTGGCATAGGCGTTGTGATGGGTGATGAGGGCCTGCAATGCGCGGTCCCAGGCTTCGGGCTTGAACGTGTTGCCCTCGCGCAAACCGAGATGGACAGACTCGCAGAGGGAGGTGAAGAAGGTGGTCTCATAGGCCGTGTTCCAGCTGAAGCGGGGGCCGCGGTGCTTACCGGGAGCCAAGGCGGGAGGGCCGGCGCCGGGAGCCGAGGCCGGGAAGGGGTCGTCGGTCATTGGGGCCGGTGTGGTCCGTGGTCCGTCCGTGGTTCCGTCCGGGATCCTAGGGGTCCGTTGACTACTATTTGTACGGACAGTACGGTACCGTTAAGTAGGGTGCGTTGTCGGGATGGGTGGAGCCCCCTTTCTGGTCGGATGGTGACGGATGCCGTTGACGCCGTTTGTTGACGCCGTTCAAGTGTCCGACGGGGAAGCTAGACAGTGGCCCCGTCCGCCCGTCTGTTTGTCCGTCTAGCAACGGAACTAGTGACGGAGGTCGGGAGGGTGCGAAAATAGGAAACGGAGGCAGAGATGGATTGCAGTCAGTGGTGGGTCGAGACCTGCTTGGGTGGGCGGGACTGTGAGGTCGGTTGGGAAGCGTCAAGCAAGCGTCAACACAGCGCGGCACGCGCAGCTGCCAGAGCGACTCGGGTCAACCCGACAGGTGATTGTGATTGTGATTGCCAGCGACTGCGACGGCGACGACGGGAACTGAGCGCGCCTCGGCGTTTCAATAATAACTAAAAGGAAGATGTTTCGTTTCAATCGCGCTTCCGTTTCATGGCAATCATGGGAATCCCATCATCAACCGCGTAGATGGTCATGGATGTGGCAATCGTCAAGTCGGACCAGACGAGGACGGGAATGCGATGCAAGAAGGAAACTGTGAAAGTGCACGCAGTCCAGATCCCGTCACCGTTTTTGCCGAATGATTGCCACGCAGACACAAAGGCTGCCAGGAGACTGAAGACGGAAGAGCGGGGCCTGTCGGACCGTAGATAAGGTATGCTGACAGCTGGCATAAGCGTCCCCACTGGCAAAAGTCAAAGCGCAATATTACAAAGTGAAACGGAACATGACTGCCAGGAGTCGAGTCGAGACCTTTTCTCTGCCAAGCCAGGTCACGGGATCTCGTGGACCGTGCTCGTTGCGACTGTCTTGCAACCATCACTCTGGCTGTCTCTTGCTTCCTGCTTCGACTTCACGAAACGAAAAAGATATCAGAGCCGACACCCCCCATTGATCCCCACATCTCTCTTACATCTATGTGCTTCAATCACCAGCCCGTTATGGCAGCGCGCGTGGGTTATCGGGATCATCGGTTGTGTGTGTGTCAGGACAGCTCCGGAATATGGGAGTCGTCCTCTTCCGTGATCCGGCGGGGATAGCTTCTCCTATAACTATCTAACGAGTCGTTCAAGCTGATCACAATCCACAGGGTTTCATCGGGCGCACTCAGCCAATTATACATGACCGATTCGGTGTGCTCCAGGCCACTTGGGTACACGCCCAGTTTCAGAATGCCAAGCCCTTTGTTTCAACTGTTTCGAAAATTACCGAGTTCATGAGTCGCATCACGACAACAACATTGGGAACACTCGCTCATGTCTACTCGACAAAGTGTCGATAGCTACCCATGCCCACAATGCTGGCCCTTAGTACTTCAGCCCCTTGGAGTTTCGATGCTCTTCTCTTCCGAGTCTCCTGACGAGGCCTCCTCTTCGCCGTCAACGGTCTTCTAGATCACACCTCCTGACGTCCGAGCGGTTCTGGGTTTGAATCCATATTGCCTCTTTCCTGTCCTTCCAACAACATAAAAGATGCAATATTGAGCTTACTTTGTCTCTTCTTAGTCCACCTTTGTCTGTGTTTTCCCATTCGCTTCTGCTAAGGCACCTTTGTTTGTCTTTTCCCATTCGCTTTCGCTTCAGTCTACCACCTGGCGTGGTAGTTGCCTTATTATTCTGTCTTTTGAGCTCCCATCACTCCCTCACAATGCCTGTCCTATTCAAGCTTTTCATCCTTAGCGTCTTGCTTTCCCTGGTGGTGGCTGCGCCACTCACCAAACGCTCATTCAAAGTCGAACGGATCAGGAATCCGAACTTCAAGGGACGCAATGGCCCCAGGGAGCTGTTGAAGGCGTATCGGAAATACAGAATGCCAGTTCCACAACCCCTACTTGATGCCATGAACAACCAGAGAAACGGCACCACAGCAACAATCACAACAATAACCCAGGCAGACACCTCCGAGAGCCCCACGCCCGACACCCTGCGGCTAGACGCTGCTAGTGGTGGCAGTGGTACAGCGGCGGCAGGAGAGGCTGGTGCCGTCACGGCCACCCCTGAACAGGACGACGTCGAATATCTTGCTCCAGTCACCATTGGCGGTCAAACCATCAACCTCGACTTCGACTCGGGCTCATCCGATCTATGGGTCTTCAACACACAACTCAGCCCCCAGATAACGACAGGCCATCAAGTCTACAACCCTGCTGCATCCAAGACCTTTAAATTGCTACAGGGACAGACCTTTTCCATCAGCTATGGAGATGGCTCTGCTGCTGCCGGCAATGTTGGTACCGACGTGGTTGAGATTGGCGGTGTCGCTGTCCAGAACCAGGCAGTCGAGCTTGCCACCAAAGTTTCCCAAACATTCATCCAAGATACCCAGAACAATGGCTTGCTCGGCCTTGCCTTCTCCAAGCTCAACACTGTCCAGCCTCAGCAGCAAAAGACCTTCTTCGACAACGTTCTCCCCTCTCTCGCCGAGCCCGTTTTCACTGCCGATCTCCGCCATAATGCTGTCGGTGCTTATGAATTTGGTCGCATTGATAACACAAAGTTCACGGGAGAGATGGCATGGATCCCCGTCAACACAGGCATGGGCTTCTGGCAGTTCACAACGTCTGCCTTCTCCGTTGGGAATGGCCAGGCTACGAGAGTGGCACCGGCACAGGCTATTGCCGATACGGGCACCACTCTGATGCTCGTTTCCCAAGCCGTGGCCAACGCCTATTATAGTCAGGTCCAAGGAGCTAAGAACGATCCCAATGCAGGAGGAGTCACCTTCCCTTGCAATGCAAGCCTTCCGGATCTCTTCGTGGATGTGGGCGGGCGGTATATGGCCCGCGTCAAGGGCGACGACATCAGATTCTCCCAAATCGATGCTACTAGTAAGTTTATACCATCTCCTTCCCATAACAAGTCAAAGACCACATGCTAACATCGATGCTCCAGCTTGCTTTGGCGGTGTTCAGCCCACGACATCCGCATTGGAAATTTGGGGAGACATCTTCTTCAAGTCTCAGTTTGTCGTTTTCAACGGCGGTAACAATTCGCTCGGCATGGCCCAACATGTGTAGAGCACATGCTTCATGTCGACGAGTAACCACCGCTATGACTTGTTTTACGCGATTGTGATTGGATATAGTATACTTAATAATATCATTCTGAAGAACAGTCCTTCGGGATCCATTGGCTTTCTTTAGCTCGGCCGGTGTAAGTTATGTGATCACCCAGCTTGCCTTGTGACCTCCGATGTCAAGTGGACAACTGATTTGTTCACGACCTGTCTCTCAGTTGCATGAACCTCGGCGTCTTTCTCGAAAGCACGATGTATGGATGATTGGTGGGAAGATTTCTATGCATCGTACCAAGATCTCTGGTTGGCTGTTTCCGCGAACCATTTCCGATCTCGTCACAAAGTTGCATTTGCCATACGGCTATAACCCGGTCCCGCACTCAATCCGACATCACAGCCAAGAACATCCCGGTCTTCAGAACATCACGCGAACTTCAAAGGGACCATCCCCCGCATTTCAACTTCAGCACTGACGACTGTGGCTTCGGCGTGAACTACTCTTGGTACGATCTCCAGTCCCGAAAACGCGGTGGAAGTTCGGTCTTTCTCAGGGGGCGGGGTGTTGCACAGCGCGAAAAGAGGCTACATGTCGCCTAATTAATATATGGCAATGCGGGCCGGCTGTTGTCGGTGGCCACAACCGCTCGGGATGCTTCCTTGGCCAGTTGAAGCACATAGGATTCGCTCGCCTCGTGTCCTTCCGAATCTCCACAACATCTCGTCCACTGCCGGAGCTGCACCCCAGTCCCGCCATTTATCTCGCACATGAAGCATGACCCCAATGCATCACGACGATCATTCGGGGCCTCAGCGCCCGATGTTTTCCAGTCTGAATCCAGGTCTTGCATGCCCGGAAGATCGTATCGAGGATGGTTTTAGGTAAAGTGGCGGTAGCTATCCGTTCAGGAAGCTCGCCGTGGTTCCGACTGGGCATTTCTTGGGCGTCAGTATAAGAGGAGGACGTTTCTTGGTCTGGCGAGAGGGAAGAAGGGGGTTGGCCTTACGAAAGGGACTTAAACCTGGCTGAAGGACCACCAAGAAGAACCGGGATACGACAATCAACACAGCGCCCACCATGCACCTTCCAACATTCGCGGTGCTGGCCGCATCTTCCCTCGCCTGGGCCGAGACTGGCGAGAAGCAAGCTCGTCAAGGTGGTTCAGGTTCTGCGGCATGGGACGCCGCCTATTCCCAAGCAAGCACTGCTCTCTCCAAGCTATCACAACAAGACAAGGTCAACATCGTCACCGGAGTCGGTTGGAACAAGGGCCCCTGTGTTGGCAACACTCCAGCAATTGGATCTATCGGCTATCCCCAGCTCTGTCTACAAGACGGGCCTCTCGGCATCCGGTTTGGAGGAAGCGTCACCGCATTCACACCTGGTATCCAAGCAGCTTCAACATGGGATGTCGAACTGATTCGACAGCGCGGCGTCTACCTCGGTGCAGAAGCTAAAGGGGTTGGCGTACACGTCCTTCTCGGGCCCGTGGCCGGAGCGCTTGGCAAGATCCCCAGTGGCGGACGTAACTGGGAGGGCTTTGGTCCGGATCCCTATCTCACTGGTATCGCTACGAGCGAGACCATTGAAGGCATCCAGAGCAACGGTGTACAAGCTTGCGCCAAGCACTTCATCCTGAACGAGCAGGAGACGAACCGCGAGACTATCAGCAGTGTTGTTGATGACCGGACCATGCATGAGCTTTACCTCTTCCCTTTTGCTGATGCTGTACACTCAAACGTTGCAAGCGTGATGTGTAGCTATAACAAGGTGTGTTCATCCCTGTCACTCTAGCAAGCTGAAGGACTTGAATGACTGATATGCTTCTAGGTCAATGGCACGTGGGCATGCGAAAATGACAAGATCCAAAATGGTCTTCTCAAGAAAGAGCTAGGCTTCAAAGGATATGTCATGAGTGACTGGAACGCTCAGCACACCACGAACGGGGCTGCTAACAGTGGTATGGATATGACGATGCCTGGCAGCGACTATAATGGCAAGACGATCCTCTGGGGACCACAGCTCAACACCGCCGTCAACAATGGCCAGGTGTCCAAAGCAAGACTGGACGACATGGCCAAGCGCATTCTTGCATCGTGGTATTTGCTCAAGCAGAACTCAGGCTATCCAGGCATCAACCTCAAGGCTAATGTTCAAGGGAACCACAAGGAGAACGTTCGTGCAGTGGCAAGAGACGGCATTGTTTTGCTGAAGAACGACGACAACATCTTGCCGCTCAAGAAGCCCAGCAAGCTGGCAGTCATCGGGTCATCATCCGTCGTCAACCCCGCCGGAAGGAACGCATGCACCGATCGTGGATGCAACACCGGTGCGCTCGGCATGGGCTGGGGCTCCGGAACGACCGAGTACCCCTACTTCGTAGCACCCTACGATGCTCTCAAGACCCGGGCGCAGTCCGACGGAACCACCATCAACCTACTCAGCTCCGACAGCACCAGCGGCGTAGCCAACGCTGCCTCCGGAGCCGACGCCGCACTGGTCTTCATCACAGCCGACTCCGGCGAAGGCTACATCACCGTCGAGGGCGTGACCGGCGACCGTCCCAACCTCGACCCCTGGCACAACGGCAACCAGCTAGTCCAAGCCGTGGCGCAAGCCAACAAGAACACCATCGTCGTAGTCCACAGCACCGGGCCCATCATCCTGGAGACCATCCTCGCGCAGCCGGGCGTCAAGGCCGTCGTGTGGGCCGGTCTTCCCAGCCAAGAGAACGGCAACGCCCTCGTCGATGTCCTGTACGGCTTGGTCTCTCCGTCGGGTAAGCTGCCGTATACCATCGCCAAGAGCGAAAGCGACTACGGCACTGCAGTGCAAAGCGGAGGAACGGATCAGTTCGCTGAGGGTCTGTTTATCGATTACCGCCACTTTGATAAGAATGGCATCGCTCCCCGGTATGAATTTGGTTTTGGTCTTTGTAAGTTTTCTCCTCCTCTTGCCCCTTCCATAGGAACTGTCCACTCACCTCTTCTGTGTCTCAAACAGCCTACACAAACTTCACCTACTCCTCCCTCTCCATCACCTCCACCGCCTCCTCCGGCGCCGCGACTGGCGAGACCATCCCCGGCGGCCGCTCCGACCTCTGGGAAACCGTCGCGACCGTCACCGCCGTCGTCAAAAACACGGGCGGCGTCCAGGGCGCCGRGGTGCCTCAGCTGTACATCACTTTACCGTCTTCAGCGCCGTCGACCCCGCCCAAACAGTTGAGAGGGTTCGCGAAGCTGAGGCTGGCGCCCGGGGAGAGCAAGACGGCTACGTTTAATTTGAGGAGGAGGGATTTGAGTTATTGGGATACGGGGAGGCAGAATTGGGTGGTGCCTAGTGGAAGCTTTGGGGTGGTGGTGGGTGCTAGTTCGAGGGATTTGAGGTTGAATGGGAAGTTTGATGTTTATTGAGTGGATTATGTAGGGTTTTGCCTTGATCTACGGGTCTTGGGGCGACGTTTCTTGGATGACATTATCTTTTGGGTAAAAGTTTTGGAATGCTTACATCTACTTCAGCTGGATAACTGTGCTGACGTCTCGGGACCTGCGTAGTCTCGGACTTGAAGACCAGTTCCTAGTAGAAAAAAGGTCTAGAAACAGGTCTTGGCCTTATCACCAGACACTACAATTCGTGATCATGTGGGCGAGCGCACCGATAGTTTCGAAGTCTCCGTGGATGTTCGGATCTTAGCCTTGCTCTCCGGGCTTAACCTTCTCCCTCTCACCCCCAGAGTCCCACGAGATTCGCGTATGCACAGGAGAGGCACAAGTCAAATCCCGTGTAGCATCAGCCCATCAACTACCACCGCCCAGCCTCCCCACAAGCCCTTTATGTCATGACCAGCTCCAATCCACAGGCAATAGAGCAGTTCGCAGTTGGATCGTCACCCCTTCAACTCCCAATGGGCCGGGCAATGCCATCAGAAGCAACGGCATAAGCCGAAGCAATCAACCGGCATCCCTTCCCCGGATTCCATCCCATCTATTGACTTGAGAACCATGGTTCATCTTCAACAACCCCCCATCTGCCCATGGTGCCGGGATCAAGGGGCGATGGTAGCTTCTCGTGTCACACGATGACATGCTTGTCTCCGGACTTCGGTTGTGGTACCACGCATGCTCCGAGGATGGATGTGGAGGGTTCAACCACGGCCACAGTCCTTCCTCATCACCCAGATACCGTACTTGAACCCCTTCCGCGTCGTCCCTTCGTCGTTCCCCCCACCAAGCAAGAGCTGAAGCTTCCAGTTTTCGAGAATTACCTCACTGTTCCTGCTGTGCTTGTAGCCAGCGTAGTCAGTAGTCAAGAGTAGAGTTGACAATGTAACCAGCCTGCAGCTAGCCTATCACCAAGAACGTGAAGCTAATGGGGGCACACCTAGCAAATCACCTGTTGATCCCGCCCTCCGCGTGCCTCCGCACGGCTTTGCGCCCTGCATCGCTGGAAATCCGCCTGCTTTGATTGGGAAAGAAGTTCACACCAAACCCACGAAATGCGCTCACGGGTGTGTCAGACTGCCAGTGTGTGTTCGTTCGTTCACCCGCCCTTCGTTCGTTGTTCCCCTCACTTCCAGACCCTAGTCTAGTGGGGGGATGGAACTGGGCGAGAATGRATGAATGAGGGGATTGCATTAAGAATAAGTTCAGGGCGACAGGGCGTGACGGCGTGGCTGGCCCCTTATTCGTCTCACCATGGCACTAGTGACTACTATGGTAGTGTCGATGCTACCTCTAGGTGTTGGACTGCTTGTGCTGGGCAGTTAGCGTAGCGCCACTACCGCGGGCAGCAGGGCTTGGGATATAAGAATTGAACTTCCCCTCAACTTCAATCTGATGTTTTCTTTCTTCTTCTTTTTAAGACTCTTCGACTGACCAACTCTCCAACCTAACCCAAACAAAACCCCAACAACAATAATCATGTGCGGAGACTCTTGCTCTTGCGGTGACAGCTGCAGCTGCGCCAACTGCACCAAGCACGGCAAGTAAATACATTTGACGATGCAAAATTGTAAGTGACACACATCTATCTCTTGATGATCCAACTGAATCAAATTCCTAACACCATCCAGAAACCAATTCCCACTTGTATCAAACCCGACATCCCCATCCTCTTCCGACCTTTTCCGATCTCACCATGACCACCTCGCCTCTCATTGAACCGACTGCCTAGCAAAGGGGAACCGGCAACACCGACATAGAGTATCACCTCACCAGTCATCACGGCCTGTGTCAATTTTCTCAAGTTATGAATCGGTTCCGAATTTGTGCGGCCTGCCTGGATCGGACCGGGGACAGGAAGTGATGGACATTCGGGGTTACCACACTGGGAAAGTTTGTGTGATGGAGCGTGATGGATTCGATGGATGAACGACTCGTTGTGCTGCGTTAGACAAGCATTAGCGTGAGCTTTTAAATCCAAGGAAGATGACCAACTCTTTTGTTCGCTCCTCTTTGTGGAACCAGAACCGGATCACTGCATGCCCGGATGGGGGTTCCGCTGTTTTAAGTTTTTAACCGTGCAGGTTTTTTGAATGACTGGAGTTGTGAGAGGGAAACTTGCTCGGTTTGTTGTGCTTGTGTGTTGCTCATTCTCATGCGAATAAGGAACGGGCTGGGAAAGGTGAGTGGTGATTGTGTCGTTCCCCTTCTAGCTGCTGTGTCAGCGCTGGTGTCGACTGTCAATATGGGACCACTCCTACACACTTTGTCGGCTTCGACAGTCCTATCGCTTTCGTATGCAAACTACCTCTAGATTGTTGCAGTAAGTTCTAACCGTTCAATTTTCATGACCTCATAGCTAGACCACACACAAAGAACGAAAGGGAGACCAACGGCGAGACGCCCGGTGAGTGCTCGTGAAGGCCACAGCATCTACCTGTCTGGGACTGGAAGCTAGGCCCAGACCTAAAGCTCGCCACGTACTATGCCAGTCGAATATTCTTCTTTCTCTCCCTTCATAACAAGCTGCCCATAAATCGAGGAATCCAGCTGTTAGGGCTGAAGCTGGACCTGAAGATGGCCAATAACTCATAACGTAAGTCCCGTATCTCCGAAAGGTCACGGCGAACAAACGTCAAAATCACACCACAGTGTACCGTATCGCAACATCGTTGATTGGTTCTCCGATCTAGAACTTTGTGAGAGCGTGAAACGGACACTGGTGCAACCCAGCCGATAGACAACTTTCTCATTCCCATCGGAGTGGCCGAGCCGCGAGACAGAATGTCATTTGAGCTTCTCGAAGTACAAGCTTATTTCTAGTGCACTGATACTGGTTGACACATCGTCGACAAGCAACATACCGTCCAAGTGGCAGGCAACCCCTTCCCATTATCCCGTTCATGTCGCTGGCTTGATGCGATATGGCCTTATGGCCTTAAGCTCAGCTGCCCTCCTTCGACCGTTAGACTTCGGCGATGCCCCAACGTCATCGCAATGCGCGATAAGTCACCACCACCACCGGTGGATAGAATTCTCCGATGTCACTTGTCTCAGATGAGATATATAGCGATGCAGGGACTTGAGGCGATATGCACGATCGACTTATACCGGCACAGCCACTCCGTCAAAGGCTCGATAATGTACCTAGAGATCTCAACCCAGTCAGGATTCCAGAAACATCGAACAATATACCAGACACCCAGATGTAGCTAAGCGCACGATAACCACCAAAGGCAGGAGAAGGACTGAAGGGGAGAATCCTTCAAAACCTTCCTTCAACCAGCCTCCAATCCACTTGCCTCTCTCAATCTCGAGTCCTCAACAGCTCAACTTCCAACACTCATCCACCACTTCACAACCCACCATCTTTGACGTCCTCAAGCTCAACCTCAGCTTCAACCACTCACACCCATCTCTCACTCACTGTCACTTCCCACTTCCACTTCCACTCCCCACCCAGTCACCCTCACCAGCACCACCAAAGATGTGCACCCAAACAATCACCCAATCCCTCTGCTCCCACTGCAAGGAGCTCCTCCTCGAAGTGACCACCGAAGAGCGCTGTGCCAAAGTCATCCAAGCGCAAGCCTACACTTTTTCGTGCGGCACCAAGAAGACGACTAAGGCGAGGGAGTACCCGAGGAAGTGCGCTGGTTGTGTGAGGAAGGTGAGGGAAGGCTCGGAGAAGAATGGGAGGGGGGAGAGACCAGGTAAGTCTGATGAGGATTGCGAGTGTTTTTTTCTTCTTTTGTTTGGTCGTGCCACTGGGGGTGTTTGTGAAGTGAGGAGGGAAGGGAAGGAAAGGATTGATGGCAACGTCTTTTTCACATACCTTACCTCTTGGCCCATGACCTTAGCTGACTTGCACCCAATCTAGCATCGGCACTACTTTGGAACCCCCTCATCGCCGGTCGAGGCATCCGCTGCCACCCATGCCCGTCTCTCTGGCAGCTGGGAGGACGAAGTCGATGAGATGGAAGGGGACGTGTCAGTCAACTGATGGTTAGCAAGGTCAGGAGGATCTCAAGCCATTCTTCATGCCGTTCACAAAAGCTGAACAAGATGGCAACACAGCAGGACTTTAACGAGACGGTGACAGAAAAAGAACAATGGAATATGACACAGCGAGCAAAAAAGAGTCAAGGGGAGGCGACGAAAGAGAAAAAAAAACATACAACACCAGGGATTCGCTGGTCGTCACCGACCCAACTACTAGTCTGGCCCTCACTGGCTTATCTATGGGAGAGCGGACGGGATCCCGAGTTTTCCAGTGGGTATGGTCGTATGTGCTTGTTGCCTGAGATTGTGGAGTTTATCAAGCTAGGCGGCCGGAAATCCTGTGGGCCTCTCTGCCCGTGGCACGTCCTTCTTTCTTATGGTCGAGGATACACTCCATCGTAGAGCCTCAACAACACATAGAGCTGTCTGGAAATAGATCGAGATTAGATGTTAGCTGCTTCGGCATTTCCTTCGATCCTACTCTTCCCATGAGAGTGACGCTTGAGTCCACACTCCTAGTCTTTCCCGTACTCAATCCCATGATGAGTGGCTGGCAACCCAACCATTATATTTCCCTGGTAGCACCCCTACCTACCTCCGACCCTTCCATCTCCCGCTCCATACTACGTCCCTCTTCACACCGAAGAGCTCCAAAACAGCAGCCTTGTCTGGTTGACCTCCAACCCTCCATACCGATTCTCCCTCAGCGCCATATCCCCAACCCTCAACTCCCTCCTCCCCTTCACCAGCTCCTTAAACACATCACCCCAACCATCCCTATTCATCTTCACCTCCGCCCACTCAATCCCCTGCACCTCCACAAGCCTAAAGAGTCCCAATAAACTGCTCTACCTTCCTCGACATCACCGGTCCTTGGCACCAAATCCTCCGCTCGTCCCTGCTCTCAGCTTCCTGAGCGTGGGTTCTCCACTCTTTCAGAACTTCATGAATTCCAGTCAAGATGATCTGGTCGTCGGTTGCTTGTACTACGCCGGCTGGGTCGCACCAGAGCATCTGGTCGCAGATGTATCGACGAAGCTCCTCGCGCTCAGGGGGGAAGGTGACGGTGGACTGGAGGCGTTCTTCCCAGGGCATGAACCATCGGTTGCCGACGGGGCTAATGAGATGGTTGTAATCGGCAACGGGCTGGATGGTGATGACGGGTCGGCCATCACGCTCCCTGATGACGAATTGGACGGTTAGTTTGAGGCCCGGGAGAGGCTGAGGGGGCCGAGAAATACTGCTGTAGGACATCGTCTAGTTAGTCTTGGTCTTCCAGATGTGGTTGTTAACTCCGGTGTTTGAAGGGGTCTGGTAAGTGGCCTTCCATGTCCTGCAAAGTTCGACCATTTATATCGTACTGTATACCGGTCCTTTCGGGATCTCGAGGATTGCGAGCATTGCCTCGACTGATCCAGCCAATGCGTGTGTTGAACTATCACTCATTGTCGTAGCAGCGTCTGTGAGACGATGGGCGTTGGAGCCTGCGTGCACCACCAACACGGGAATGAGCCTTGAAGCTGGGGGATGATTAGCCATCTCGACTAAAGACAAGAATGAATATGCTAGCCGGTGACGCATAAGCGCGGCGCAGAGCGGTAATGTACATAGTGCCTGGTATTGCGCGTCTGTGACCCTGCAGCATCGTAAAGGAGCAGCTATCGTGCGCAAATCAGTGAAAATGCGAGGCGAGGAACCGAGTCATGAAAAACAGAGATGAGATGTCAATTTGACGGGAATTGACCCAGAGCTAAACAAACGCCAAAGTTGAGTATCAGAGAAATGCAAACCATGCCCCCCGTCACAGCCCATAAAACGTAACATTTCGAGAAAAGGAACAAGTGTTGCCCTGCAACACAGAAGAGAAGAATCGGTCGTGATCAACGCCGCGCGGACTTTTCAGACTTGCGGTGCCGAGTTCATGTCCTCTATTGGTCCTTGGCCTTCTTGCCCTTGGCGAGGTACCTGTACACTCAGCGTTAGCATTGTGGAAAATCTTGTGGTTGGCGCATTGAGATAACATACCCGCTGAATACACTCTCAAAGACGGCGACAGCAGCGAGGATACCAGCGCCCCGGCCGGCATGCTGCCACGTGAACTGCCTGCGGTCATAGAGACCCCAAGCCCTGTAGCCGAGCCATCCACTAAGACCAACAACGGCGAAGAGGTTGACGGCAGCGAGAGCACCGGTGGTACCATCGCTCAAGCTGGCGAACTGCTTGGTCAACCAGTTGTCGGCCTTCTTGGCCTTGCTCTTGGCCTTCTTCTTCGCGAGGTCAGCCTCAGCGCGGGCCTTGGCCTTGGCTCTTTCGGCCTCCTCCTTGGCTGCTTGTTCCTCCTCGTGCTCAACGCGGTTGGCCTGGGTCTCGGTCTGGATTTCCTGCTCTTGGAAGTCGGAAGGGACGGTGTGGACAGAAGGGGTATCGACGTCGATCAGGGAGGAAGTGGAGGTAGACTCGTCAACCTCGATCTGAGGAGGGAGAGGGGCAGCAGCCTGAGTGAGAACAAAGGACATGTTAGAATCTTCATATCATGGGGCGCGAGCCAATTGCGGGATCATCGCTGGGCGCGCAGCAAAGGAAAGCAGAGTTAGCGAGAACTTACCTCCTCGGGAGTCTGCTTGGGGCCCTTGGCAGCAATCTCAGCGTAAGACACTGTCGCGAGTGGTGGTTAGCTAGGTTCTCCGAAGTGTCGCGTGGTTTCAGGATCGGGGCAGATATGCCGCGCAAAGCCGCGGAGAAGAAAGGTAGAAACTTACTGTTGACTGATTGTGGTAGAGGTATGTGTATGTGGTAGATGGTAGAATGGGAATGATCGCAAAGGTGAGGCGACGGCGAAAGCTTGGTTCCTAGATGTTCTTGGAGTTGGTGATGATCTGGGGAAGGGAAGCTCTTGGAGTTGACGGCCGAAAGGATTGGTATTTAGGGACGAACAAGCACGGGATTGGATGAGCGTGAGGTCACTTCGTCAACCAAGGAACTTGAAAAGCCGGAGGAGGAGATTTCAACTTGGTCAAAGCTTGGCAACGTTCGGATAGTTGACGATTCAAGTAATGCAAACGGCCCTACGGCTCAAAACGGAACAGGCACATCCACGATCTCTGCACAGATGCCATGTCAATTTGGGAGTCATATTCAGTGGTGCGATGCCCCGTGCCTGCCTGCTTGACTTTTCGCCTGTAAGAGCTTGTGATGCCGGCTGCAAATCGTGACAGCGCATGAACCCGGGGGAAGCTCCAATTCCAAAAACGGTGACGCAACCGGACGGAGCCAAGGTCAGCTCACCACCCCGGAAAACAGGCCCCAAAACAACCCCGCTGCCCCGCTATACCCACTAAAAAGCCCAAAAATGGAAGCCAGCACAGCTGAGCACCCATGTCGCAAATGACGTCTGCGGCTCCGCTAGCACGCTTTTTTAGCTTCCAGGCCTCTCCGATCCAAGCAATGCGAAGCTGCTCGCGACTTGGAGAATGTCAACACAGGGAAGTTCCCCTGGCATCGGAAGACGGCGGGAAGTCCCAAGGTGTCAATTGGGTTGAGGTTGAACTGGTCCCTGATCAGCATGTCATTCTCCGTTTCCCCCTCGAAGACGGCCCGTTGAAAATGATAACCTGTACTATGAGCTATTCTAGGTAACGGAGGCACCCTCCGTCGACAGCAACACTTCCTAGGTATGAGCATGGGATATGTCTATTTTGCGCTTGCATTACATGGTATGAATACACACAAAGTCGTACATTGCCCTTCAAAAGCTGGAAGGCAAACCAACCTCAACCCTCTCGCATGCGCCTCTAAACTCCCATTATCCCAGATGATACTAGCCAGTCGCTGACTGTGGTCGCCGTCGTTGCGCCTGTCTTCTCCCTTTTTCTCTCTCTCTCTATGCCATAGGTCAAATCGTACAGAGCAATGGTACTAAAAGTTGTAGAAATAGCAGCAACAGGCTAGCTGTGTGCTGTTTGTCATTGTTCGTGGTCTGTTTATTTATTGCTGCTTCTTGCCGCTGTTGGCAACAGTAGCATCGTGGGCGGCGGTGGGGACGACCTCGGAGGTCTTCTCGGTGGTAGCATCGTGGGCAGAGGCAGGGACGGCAGAAGCAGCGGTCTTGCGAGCCTCCTCCTTCTTGTTCTCGACGGGGGAGGCGGCAGCGGGAAGCTCAGCCTCCTCCTTGGCGGGGGTGCCCTCGGCGGCAGGGG